>JARHVA010004031.1:590000-625000 GCA_037957365.1 Torreya grandis
TGAAGCACACAACCACTAGGTCCAAATCAATAATGTAACTAAGCATCCCTAAGATATGGACATACAAGTAAGAGAGAAATTAGATCTGAAAATAAAATATATAAATATGAAATTAACTTTTTAGATAAGGAAAAAACCCTAATATGTAAAATAGGGTTTTGGTTCAACAATAGAGGATGCATTCACCAAATTATTTATTGATTTTGGATTCATAAGATAAATATATGAGAAATAAATTTGTTCAAATATAATATAATAGCATTTATATTTTAACAATGTGAAACATTATTTTGATAATATATCTCATTTAGGCATGTGAAATAAATATAGAAAGTACTAATAACTAAGGAGAAAAATACATCATATCTTACTTTTTATTCTATCCTAGACTGTGGTCGTGATTAGGAATCATCACAGGCCTACCCTAAAGATCTTGGCCTTGCTTACTTTGTATTCTGACTATTTTTATCTATCAGACAATTGCATCACCAGGGATAGTAAAGTCAATACTAGTGTCTAATTTTGATGTAGGTGTCTAGTCAAGGATATGTATAGTAAGGGTTCAAATTTTGTATCAAGCCTATGATGTGACCTGTATAACTATTTTACATCACTATATGTGTCTTCCCATGTACCATATATAAATAACAAACAGAGTTATTTTTCATTATAATTCTTAGAAATTGGTAAAAAGGGGTTATTAATGTGAGTTGAGTTAGCCTTGAAAACCCTATTTTATTGCTAATTGATACTTACATAGTCAATACTCCAAAGAGGGCCTTAGACTCACATGTAGTTCTCCCTCCTATGCATGTATGTAGAATTGTAATAGTGTGACTATATGTTATTTCTCCTAGTAACCCTTAGTACAAGTGTTTTAATAATATATTTAACATTTTTAATTTTTTAGATATTTGATTCAGTGTTCTAGTAAAATTTTATGGCTTGAAATAAATAATAATTTACAATTAGAGAGTTACCTTATCAAATTATTAGGTGTGTTAATTAGACTATAACCTTTATATATATAGGAACCTTTTATATTTGAATTATAACCTAGTGACATGTGAAAAATTCAACCATATGATAGATAAAGAGGGATAAAAAAAAGTGTCACAAATTGAAAGATAAGGAAAAAGATAAAAATATAATTTAGACATTGGATCAAAGTTAAATACTAACATCGATGTTAATGTTCAATATGAATGCAAGTGTATAGGGGATAAAACATATATAAAATAGGAACAAAGGGTAGTGATATGTGGCATACATTGGATGAATATAAACAAACATAACATAAAATTTCAAGGGTTAGGTAAAACAATTAAAATAATATGGAACTGAAGAGGTTCAAGAGAGACCGCATTACTAGATGTCTAATTCCTGGTGAAAAGGTATATACATACAAAGACTATAAATATGTGTACTTATACCAAAATGGGTTTTTATAATATATGAGGATGAAAAAACATGATTGAAACTACCATGCATTGGATTTTTTAGATATGAAATCTAATTTTTTAACTCTTTTAGTAATTTTCTCATACTAGTGATTTGATCTATTAGAGCTCCACAAATACAAACCCTAAGTACTTCATATTGATTTCTTTATTTTGAAGATATAGAATGGGACACCTTATCCCTTAGATAAATGATAGTCTGGACCTAGTTATAGGGATGAGAGATATCATCCTCCTTAGGGTTAGGATAAAAAATAGGCTCCTTTGTGTCCAATTTAAATGTTCTAAAAATTGATATGAGAACACAATAAGAAAGACATGCAAATTATAGGGAGTAATCAATCATGATATAATAATGATATAGTAATTTTAGAATATTGTCTAAGATTTTTCAAAATTTGAGAGAGTTTTTTGTATAAAAATAGGAAATGATATGAACCCATAAAAATAGGGAAACAAAAGTATAGTATATGATTTAGACATCTAAATTTACTAAAATAGTAAAATGCTAAATTCAAAACATCCATACAATATTTTGGAAAAAAAGAGGTTTTTGTTTATATAAACATGACTATAAAAAAAACCTAATAAATTTTAAATTTTATCTATTATGAATCATAAATAGGCCAAAAATGTGGAAGCTTCATAGGTAAAACCCTAGAATATTCTTAATAAAGAATTTACAATTTTGATTAACCATAAATTTATTTCAAAGATCTGAGAGAGGTTTTGAATTAAATATTATTTTTTATGAAACTAAAAAATTAATTTAAAAATAAATACACTATTTTATTTGCATACCAATATTTATTAAAAATTGAAAATTGCAAAACTAGAAACTTTCATACCAAATTTTGGTGTAATGGAGTTTTTTTAGTATATCAACCTGAGTATAAAATTTCTTTGAGGAATTTTAAAATTAACCTATTTGGAGGTAAAAATGTACCAATAAAGGAATAATCCACTTGAAATAATATTCACATGAATCCCTTATGACTAGAAGAATATAAAACCCTTGGGTAAAGTTTTAGATCTGAAAATCCATCACAAGTAGAAACCCTAAGAGGCTTAGAAGCCCTAGATAAGAAAAAAAATAGATTCACATGAATCAGGTTCACCAAATATTTAACCTTAAATTATATATATGGGATTTATCTATGGTTAAGTTGGATAGAGATAGCCTAGCGTATAAGGGTGATAAACTATCTCTATAATAGGCCAATTATATTTTAAACTTATATATAACATATGTTGAAATCATTAAACTAAGATGGGCTAAAAATAATAATTATAATTATGTTAGATATGGAAAATATAAATAAACAATGTAGTTACTTGGTTCTAATTCTAACATAACTTATGGATCTATAATAGGTAGGAAGCAGACTAGAAGAAGATTCGGTAATAGTCACCATATTCTGATTTGGGTGCCTCTAGAGTTTTGGACACTAGTATTAACCTTGGATAGTTGCATCGATGTTATTATTTGAACATGATGTAGGTGTCCTATATGTAATACCTTTTGTAAAAGTATTTAACCACTTATATGCTTTTATTTTTTTATTCACCTTCACTCTAGTGTATTTAGATCTAGGTCATGGACTATCACTCCCTATGAAATTGCAAAACCTTAGTCATTCATATTCATAGTGATCTTGGGGAAAAATGAGTTAGTGGGAACATAGTATTGATCTAGCCCCAAAGACCCCTCTATTAATAATCATTTCCTACATGTTCAATACTCTAAAAAGGGCCTCAGACTGATGTATTTCTCTCGTACATGTTGGCTTGTATGTGAATCATGTAATATACAGAAAGAAAGTAAAATAATGACCTAGATTCTAGCTTGGAAAATATAGATCTAGGTTTTTTCCTTGAGTAATTTAGACCTTTGTATATATTTTTCCTATGATTATTTGAGAATATGATAAAATATTAATTTTTTTCTTTAGTTAGTGCTTCATTGAATGTTTTTGATAGGTTGCCTTGATCTGTGTTAGGTGAAGAATGAATGAGGATTGATCTTGTATTTATATCAATCCATTTGGAGAAACAAATCACATAAAACACTTAATCTAACCATTATTATTCATTTCATTTTCAAATTGGATGAATTTAGGGCACTAGATACTTGCATCAAAGTAGGACACTTGTGTCGATGTAAGCATCTATCTAGGATGCTAGTGTCTAGGGAATAGGAAAGTAATTACATGCTCCAAACTTTTAGAGATGAAAGATAAGTAGGTTTTAAGCATTTTAGGAAAGGTAACATGTATATCTCATCAAAATAATACTATTCATACCAAGAGATAGGTTAAGGGGTACAAAATAATATAGATGCAAGACTTTAAAAAGTGGGAAAGATCTAGAACTAAGAGGAATAACTAAGTTCTATGTTTGCCAAGTGTACAAGACTTATGTGTTATATGATCCATAAATATTTTCTAATCATATAGATTTTATTTTTCCTATAATTTAATTTAATTTCTTGATAAGTTAAATGTGGTAGATCAATGTTATATTTAAATAAGTACCTTGTCCTAATCTGTCAACAACATGGAGATCCAAATGAATTAAATTTTGTATTTAAAATTTCCATTTAATTGGGATATAAATAATTAAATTATTTAGAGGTAAAGTTAAATAAATATATGTAAATTAAGTATAATGATGAATCCATGTTTTTCAAATGCCTAAGAAAACCCACCCTAGAAGATGTGTCCAAAATAATTAAGTCTTGTTTGATCTATAAGTGAAAATTCATAACATAGCTATGTAAATAGAGGGGTTATCTCATGATAATACTTTTGAGCTAACTAGATGCCACAAATTCATACTAACCATTGATCTAGAAATATAGGAAGAATGGGGTTGAATAAAAAAGTCCTTAACTTAAGCCTTATTCATTCCATAGAAACTTTTTTTCCCATATAATGCACAAGGAAATCTCATGTAAAAGTGAAATAAAATAAATGCATATTATAAATCACTAAAGGGTCAATTAGGTATCACCTAATAAACACTAAATATATATCATCCATATTATTAAGGTTATTGAGAAAAAATATTTGCATACACAAGTACATATAACACTTTAGTCAACAAAAAACTCCAATGCCTTTCCACCACAATAATTTGGATGAATATCAAGTGTCTCAATAAATTCATTTAAAAATTGACACCAACTAATATGGGAAAGAGCTTATCCTACCCATTTTCACTAGTTTTTCTAGGATAAAGTCACATTTTTCCAATACCATTTATAGATAAAAGGGAAAATTTGTAGATCAATTACTTTCAATAGGATTAAGGAAAATATAATTGAATTTTTTAGATCACAAAATTAATTGAATTAAAGTACAAAAATGGAATTTTCCTTCCTAATTTAGTGTACTTAGTTTCCAAAAATGGCCCATAGATTATCTCTCTTTTATGTAATCTAACTAAACAACAAACTTTAAAAGTGATTAAAGCTTGAAAAACTCATTCATATGTCCTTATTTAAGAAGGTGTCATCTATGTTTCCCTATCCTGAAAGAGATTTAAAAATTGAAAATAAATACTATATCCTAAAATATAAAACGATGTTCCTTTATATCATTCCATGGTTGAGTAAAATGACTTTATCCCTTTTCTCTTAAAATAGGATAGGAGGTACTATGAACGATAAATGAACATCAAGAATGTCTCATGAAATTATTGGTTGGGAATGTTACCTCCTAAGTTTTCTCACATCCTATTAAAACCCCATATTTAAAATATGTGATCCCATATTATGCTTTATCAACCATACTTAGCTAGTTTGGCTTACATCGAAAGGATCCAATTGAGTAAAAAATGTTTCCATAATTCAATCACGTTCAGAAGGGGAACTTCAAGGTTTTTTGGTGAAATGCCATGAAAATTTGGGGATATAGAGTGTTACTTTGCTTAATTTTGATTGGGTATATATTATTCAATTAGTTACTCCTATTTTATTTTATTTATCAAGATTTATATAATATGTATAAAAAGTCACCACTCTACAAGTTCCTAGCTTCATCCTAATAAGTGAAGTGATCCACATCCTAACACTTTCCAAGGATAGGGTGTTTTATTTTCCATCTATAATCGACTTAAAATTTTATGTGGATTAAAAAAATTAGTAAATTTAGGACATACTATTCCTCAAAATTGCTAAAGATCATTTTTTCTAAAATTGAGAACAACATAATTTATGGAAAGTAAAAAATTGAAACATTTGAGAAAATTGAAAAAAATTAGAAATTTGATTAAGTTTTTATGAAATAATTTAGGTCACATATTTTCTCCCAATGTGTCCTAAATTATAAGCCTCCCTGACCATGGAGAATGTAGAAACACACCACCCACATAGCATACATCCCATAGGATATAATGGATGCACACCCCATAGCCATGCATCCCACATGTACAATTCCAAAAAATGTGTCCTCATGGTCATGATATATTTAAGGATGTGATTTTGCAATTTTAGACACATCTATGCATTTGATGTCTCATTGGGGATGTGTAGCTTATATGTGTGTCTACATACGATGCAATCGTGTGTATTGTCTAGGTGCTAACTACTATGCATTAAATGGTTAAGATAAAAGGTTTATAAACCTTTCATGGATTCCTTTAAATAATTATTCTACTAAGTGATCATTTACCTATAGTTATTTATCTTCCCTAAATGATTCCATATTATCAAAACTCTACCATATTTTCCTGTCTTACAATTATTTCAAAATGTTTCCCTCTTCAACATTTTTTTGAGTGAGATCGTAGAATTTTTCATAAATTTTCCCCTAATTCCATTTTCAATCCCTTAAATATTTTTTAGGGGTAATTGAATAGCACATGGATTCTATATCATGACCATCATGACATATTAATTTCAACCCCATCAACATTTCCTTCCTCTAGACATGTTTAACATATTAACCCTTACTGAAGCAACTCTCAAGATTATGAAGCCTAACAATATGAAGTACAAATATATAGGATTTAAATGAATATTGGTGTTGGACAGTAACATCCCCAAAATTTCATATGCACATATTGGCCATGTTGACATAGAGTTATTCTAAAAAATGGTTTAGTTTATAAAATGTGAGTACATTAATTATCTGCTTAACTTCCATAAGTAGCTATATTTCCATCATACATTCAATTATCATACCTTGATCTTCACTCATATAAAGCATTATGATAATAATACCAAAAATATAAAATGAATTGATAGATAACTAATGGATAAGATATATGGGGCATCAATGGGAATGATAATCAGGATCCTTATGCATGTTACTTATGCTAAAATGAGCACCATTTAGGTACAAAAGTATTAGGAAAAAATATTGATAAGTATTTCACAATGATCAATAAATATTATCTAAATCATAAGAAGAACATGATATCAAAATTTTAAAATAAATTATTTAAATTATATTTTAAAGAGGATCTCTAAGACATGATTACTCTCTTGAATGATGTGGTTGGAAATGAAAACACCCAAAACTTATATCCATGGATGTTCATGGAAATGAATATCATTTATAATGTAAGATAATTCATAGGCTAGGGTGAAATGATTAATTATTATCTTCATCATCAATTGATAAATATAGACTCTACGAAGTAGTTCTTCATTACTTCATATTTGGTGTATTTATTGGATTTATAAATAATTTATCCTAGCCTCTCCTAGCATGGTGATATCTACCCCCAAAACTAAAGTATATGAATTAATACCATAACTTATTCAATAGCAGAGTAAATATAATTTCAAAAGGGTGAATGATTCTTTTTAAATGAGGATAATGCAAGCTCTTGATGAAGATTGGGGATGAATAATATCTAATGAATAAACTACCTTGATCAACCATTATTGTAGTTACTATATTCAATTCCAAAAGTTTGTCTATATTTGGGATGGAAGATTTTAGGGATATCCCTTATGGATATTAAGGTTAGCTAATAATAATATCATATTGATTGATTTGTGTAGGAAAATAGTAGTTTAAAAATTCTATAGAGATAGACATGTATTAAGAGTTTTGTTCCATATATATTTGGAACATTTTTAATGTAAAATTGTAACCAATGCTCATGACATTGTTTTTGATATCTCTTAATTCACCCTTCACTCATATACATATAGATCTTGTATTGATAGAAAGTTATTCATGAATAATAATCAAGTGGATTTTTTCTTCATATGATCATGTGATTCACCTAAAATACTATTGTATAAATTATTTCAATGAGTATGAAGTGATAAGAAGAGATTGGAGTAGAATTACTATTGATCATATCAAGACATTCACATATGAATGGGTCTTAAATATCATGGTGGATGACATGAAAAATCTCATTGACCTTGGGTATGTTTATAAACTTTTTATTCTTTTTAAAACCATAAATTAGTCAAAAAGAGAGATTGTAAATATCTAGGGATGAACGAAGGCTGTAATGGTCAAAACTAAGAAATGGATCGATAAAAAAGTGGAATAATTTATAGGATCAAGTGGATCCAATAGATCAAAGATATTAAACTTTCCAAATCAAACACCTATAAAAACTTAAAATAAGAGTAGTAATAGTTTGATAATTAATTCATCTAAATATCTAATATTTGATGATGATGATGATGATGATGATGATGATGATGATGATGATGATGATGATGATGATGAAAATGATGATGATGATGATGATGATGATGATGATGATGATGATGATGATGATGAAAATGATGATGATGATGATGATGATGATGATGATGATGATGATGATGATGATGATGATGATGATGATGATGATGATGATGATGATGATGATGACAAAAATCCTGAGTAGATGAAACCACCTAAAAAACTTCTAAAAAGAGCCTTGTTTTGGCTAGGAATTTTAAGTAAATTATGTCCATTATGCTATAGTATTCTTAATCTCTTGGTTACCCTTTTATTATCATTCCTAACACTACCCAACATTGCCTTGAATTAACCATAGAGGAAGTTCAAAAGGAACCTATTAAATAAGTTGAGGTAGTAAGTCCTTCATCCCCTTTAGTTTCCCCAACCATTCCTTTGCTTCTACCATAATGCCTTCAGTGTTGGTTCCATGATTGTGCTCAATGAAACTCATGTTTCACTTGAGGAAATGAATAATTAGATAATTAAACTTATGTAATTTTAAAATTATATGTTACTAGTTTCATAAAGGGGGATAATTTCTTACAAGCATGTGGTGGTACCTAAGGAGAATGACATTCCTAAGGTAAAAAATAAGTTCATAAATTTTTATGTTTCCCAAAGAAAATAATAGGTCATAATTTTTATAGCTACCCTAGGTACTTCATTACTATCCATTACCCAAAAAAATACTTATAAGAGTTTGCATGTTTTTCTTTCCATTTTTTTCAAACTTTTGTTTTTGGAAAGTTGTATTTTCACTTGTATAATTTTGAAAATAGTAAAAAATAGAATGGGATAAAAATGTGAATATGAATAGTCACATGGAATGTGAAGGGATAGCCTATTTCATCCTATCTTTATAAAAATGATATATGAAATTTATAAAAGGTCTTTTTGATCTCCACAAGAATTTAATATTAGAGGGATAATGAAAATGTGTGTTAGATAATAAACCAATAACCCAAATAAATTGAGGACTTTGTGTCTTGGTTTATTTAATATATGTGTGTTTTTATTATTTTAATGCATATTTCATTGTTCCAAGCAATAATCATGTTTGATCTAAAGTAATAATGGTATTTCCATTAAACACTTTCTTATCACGAGGTTGGATGAAATATGTGTTTTCTTGTTCATGTGTGACTCTTCACCTTCAATTTTTTCTATTTTTATTTTCATTTGAATGTTGTAAAACAAAACACCCCTTCAGCTAATAAATATTGTAAATTTGTTTAGATTAGTTTTTATCACTTTAAATAAAGGTAACTTCCCCTCATAATAGAGGAGAAAATTTTTCTCCTTCATTATTGAGAAATTCTATTTACCATGGTACCAAATATTTCACCAATAGTTTTTGGCACCCATAATGGGGTATGTTATATGATTTCTATGTTACCCATAGTTATTATTTTTAGTCACTTATATGAATATCAACTTAGCTCTCCAATAAAACCTAGATTGGACATAAGTTACAAAATCAAATATATCTTATAAGATTTAATAGCTCACCTAGGATAATAGAGTAGATAACTCTCATTTCCAAAGAATTGTAATTATGATAGACAAAAAATAACAACATGTTGATTTTTATCTAAGAATTGTTTCACTTATTTATATAACAATAGTAATCAAAATAGTACATATACCTCATTAAAATATCTAAACATCCTAGCTGATAAAATATATACAATCTCTAGTAAACACATATGTATCATCAACCCACTCTTTTATTTTTTAAGAGTAGTCTAGTTTTAGACTCTCTCTTTAGTGAATAAATAAGTGACAACCCATAATAGCTTTGACACTACCAAACATACTAGTTACAAGATAATGCAATTTTTATAATGTTGTTTTTTTGTACAATGGGGTCCCTGTATCAACCCATTGGCTTTAGGTGCTCAACTTCATGAACTACCAAAAGTATCAATGAATAATTTATCTAATTTTACTAATGATGGTAAAAAAAATATTGTTGAACATGATGGATTTTTCTTTGCCTATGGTATTTTTGGTGTATAAAATTAAAATGTGTCAGCCAATTTGTTTATGGAAACATTAGCTGAATGAGCCACATAATGGTTTCATCATTTACCTACTACTTACATTATAAATTGGTAAATAATTATAACCATATTTGAATTAAGGCTTAAACCTGTTAAGGATAAACAATCTCTATTTTCACAATTTTATTTTTTAAAAAAAAGAACCCCATGAACCCATAAGACACTTCATAACTCGATTAAATAAGCTAATACATAAAATCCTAGCTATTTCCATGCCTACAATATAAATGAGAAATACTTATTTATAAATTCATAGGTGCTTGAATTAAGCTTATTCCTATGGAGGAATCATCTAGAAAATTTGGTAGTCACACAAACCCATGATATAGACATCAAAGATGATATAATCATGGCTAGGAAACTTAAAATAGGATCTTTTAAGAGAAAAGTGTAGAATTCAGTAGACCCTTTGGTTTAAATTCTAGAAAATGACTTATTGGATTTAAAAAATATATTCCTAAATATTAAAATAATCTATACAAAGATGTATCTAGGAGACCATTTGTTCCATATCATGGAAAAATTTATACTAGGCTACCTCCTCTAAGTCCTTAATTCACTATTGAAGTATCCCATGTTGTTATTCATTATGCATGCATATTTCAAACCACCAATTATCATGATGATTCTAAATACCCATAAATAACTAGAATACTACAACTATTTATGATTGAATAACCAATTAAGGAAGGTGTTTTGGGCACCTCTAATCTTAAAATTTAGGAACCTGATAGTGACTCCACTTTGGGTTATTTAAAATATAAAATTGAAGGTGATGAATATGATGAAAGTGTGCAAGATATGAATTTTCATTCATATGCAATATTCACTGAAGATTATAATGAGAAGATAAAATCTTATAAAAAAATCAAGGAGTCTAACAAACAAAAATCTAAAGAAAACCCTACGGTTATGGCTTCTCCTAAGTTCTTTCTTAACAAAGGCATTATTTTGCCAAATTTATCAAAGGATAAAAATATAAAGAAGTATGAATGTTATAACTCTCCTAATGTGTCACACAATGAAGGACCTATAAATTCTTTTTTTGAATTTGAAAACCTTAAGGTGAATTATGATCAATTGGATAAATTGATCAAGTTCATCAAGGGAGGAAGTTCCAATGCACCCTATCAAGGAACACATATCAGAATGGATGATTATAATTTATAAAATAACTTATCCATTTATTCTCAAATTAATAAAAGGCCTAAACCTTTTTATTTGTCTCTATTTATTGGCAATTTCAGTTGAAAAATTACATAATTGATTCAAGAGCCTCAAACAATGTCATGCCATCCAAAGTCACACACACTTTAGATTTGAATTTCACTAAAAAAATTAATAATTGCTTCAACATGGAAGTAAAATAAGTTTCATTAATTGGAAAGATAAAGGATGATCATGTTGCTTTGGCTTCCTTTCCTCAAAAGAGAGTCAAGATGACCATAATAGTGGTAAACACTCCTCTTTGAAGTGGAATGATTTTCAGATGATATTTATGTCAAGATATTGGAGGTGAAATCAAATTGAATTGGGCATAGGTTTTTATCTTAGTAAAATGAATTAATGATAAATTACTTCTAGAACTAAAAGCCAAGAATTTAGTGTATAAATAGAATAATCCTTTGGAAAACATTTTGTATGATGAAATATGCCTTGAAATCTATATCATGATGACCAAAAATATATATTTAACTTTAATAACTCGTGGAAGGTGATATCAATTACATATAGACCTTCTAATTTGATGAAAGTTTCTCAATAGTAGGTTTAGGCATTGGCATGGTTTTGATTTCTCTAAAAAATGAATTATTTCCTTTTTCCTATAATCTCTAGTTTGAATGCACCAATAATATTATTAAATATAAAGTGTTTCTCCTAGGATTGTAGGTGGTGGAATAAATGTCCATCCAAAATCTCAGAGCTCAAGGAGGTATTGAAATAATTTTTAAATATATGTGAGGCCAGTATTAGGTAAAGAACAATAGACTAGAGCATTACAAAAATAGGGTTTGGGACTGCATCAAAGATTTTAAACATTTCACAATTAACATTGTCCCAAGAGAATAAAACTCTAAAACTAACACCATATCTATATATTCACATTTACTAATACCTCATCCATAAATTGATAAGGGCTGATATATCATTGAGATGGCATATCATCCTAGTGTTCCTAAATATTCTAAACATTGGTAAGTGTTTAATAATGATGAAAAAAATATCTCTTTCTTGGAACAAAAGGAAAAATTCATAAATCTATATTTTTAAGTAAGTATAGTAGCCTTTTAAAAGTCTTTTGTCTCATAATAAAAGGATGCACAAATATTGGAATCATATAATAATAATCTAATTAACTAGATGATAAGGTAATCCAAATAAAGGGAAATAAAATCCCAAAAGGTCTATTCTCTATGGAAGAAATGTTTGAGAAACATGAAAAGTACATAAAGTAGAATATCCAAGAAGATCCTCAAGTATCCCCTAAGTACGAGAAGGTGAACATCGATATAGAAGAAGAGCCAAGATATGTAAATATTGGAAAATAGTTTTCTAATGAAGAATGTATAAGATTATTCACTCTTTTAAAACTATATAGGGACATATTTTTCTTAAATTATATTGATATTAAGTCTTTTAGTCCCAAGAGAATGTAACATATTATTCCACTAAAAGCTAGAGTAAATCCTTCTAGGAAAAATTTACAACATTACAATCCCAATATTTCCTATACTATCTATGATTATAATAAAAATATGTTAAATGCAAGAATAATCTTTCATATCCAACATTAAATTTTAGTATCTAACATCATGAATGTAAAAAATAATAATGGTAAATTAAGGATTTGTGTGGTTTTCTACAATCTTAGTTAGGCCTCACTCAAGGATAATTGCCCTCTATCAATCATAGATTAAATTATACAAGTTTTCATAAGATCTAAAATGATGTCTATGTTGGATGGATTTTTAGTGTATAATCAAGTAGAAGTGGTTATGGAAGATCAATACAAAATAACATTAATCACCATGTGGGGAATTTTTTCCTACAAGAGGATGCCCTTTGGTATCATCAATATAGGGGAAACATTTTAAAGAGTAATGTATTTGGCATTCAACAACATGAGGAACAATTTCATAGTGACCTACGTGTATGATCTCATGGTATTCTCAAATAAAATATAGTATCACTTTAAACACATAAATATGGTCTTTGAAATATATTAGACTCATAGGATATCCTTAAATCCCCAAAAACATATATTTATAGTAACCAAGGTAAAACTCCTAAGTCATATTTTATGCTTAAGTAAAAAATATTTATCTAGAGATATTAAAGGCAATATAACAACTATATTTACCTATCAACATGCTTGACACTCATTCATTCTTTGGAAAAGTCAAATTTCTCAAAATATTTATTCTTGACTCTATTGAACTCATAAGGCATATTATTAAAATTATGACCAGAAAGAACTCTTTCAAATGGAATAATGATATAAAAAGTGATTTAAATAGGATTAAATAATAAATTTATAAATCCCCAGTCTTGACCTATCAAAAATCTTAGAAAAACTTCATTATATATTATTATTTTAAGTGTGTATTATATGTTATCTTGGTGCATAAAAATGAGGAAGGGATTGAATCCCCAATTGCCTTCATGATATTTAGTTTTAAATAACACAACTCAAATACTCATTTTTTGAGAAACATGCATATTTAGTGGTTATAGTTGTGAAAAATTTAAGGTTTTACATCATGAACTCACACGCCCTTGTAATAGTTCTTGACTTAACAAAAAAAAATCTTACCCATTAGGAACTTGGATTGAAAAGAGGTGGTTGAATCAATGAATTCCAATAATAAGATTTGGAAATTAATCCCACCAATTTGGTAATAGGACATTTCCTTTGTCAAATTATTTCAAAATGTGAACATTTGTAGAGAGAATAAAATAAAGGGATTCACTGGTAGTCTTTATAGACTCTCTTAAAGAATGGTATTATGACATTACATACTTTCTCTCATACAGAGAATTCCTAGCTCATATAAACCACAAAAAAATTGAAACCTCAAGTTGAAGGTATCCATATACATAATTTGGGATAATACTCTATTTAATAAATCTATATATGGTACCTTCTTGACTTGTGTAAATAAAGAGCAACATAAAAAAACCTTGGATGCATTTCATGATAGATCCTATAGGGGAGACTTTTTTTGTCACAACCTTCAAAATTATTCAAGTGCATTATTATTAGCCAATGTTTTTAAAATATGCACAAAAATGAGTTTCTAAATGTTAGGCTTTCCAATATTTTGTTGGTCAGCCTATGCTTATTGCATTGCCTCTCTGGCCTACATTCATTAAAGAACCATTTCAATAAAAGAGATTATAATTCATTGGGACTCTAAATCCCCATAACAGTGTGGGACACACTCATGTTATGATATTAATAAACTAATTCACTAAGTGGGTATAATTTATTCTTATAATATCTACCACTTATAAGCTTATTTGCAATTTCATAAAGATGAACATTTTGGTTAGGTTTCAAGTTCCTCAAAAAATTATCATGGATAATTCTTCCAACTTCTCTTGAATTAAGATAATTGGTTTCTATTTTGGATATGGAATTTTAGTTTCACATTCATCAGACTATTATCCTTAGGGTAATGGTCAAGTAGAATCCATCAATAAAAACATAACTACCAACTTCCATAACTTAGTTAATGAGAATCATATAAATCAGCCAAGAAGTTATGTGATGCCTTATGGGATAATCAAATAACACCCAAGATAGAAATTAGGATGTCTCTTTTCCATATGATTGAAGATTTAATGAATCCTATCTCTTTGGAATTGGTAGCCTTAAATTTGCAACAGGCTATCGAAGATGATCAATTCAAAGATGTATTAAGGATAATTTATTTGGGGAAAATAGAATAAGAACAAGTTAAGGTGATTGATAAGATTTTAGAACATAAATAAAAAGCTCAAAGAATTGTTTTATCAAAAATCATGAAAATATGATTTTCAATTTGGATACTTGGTCCTACTTTGGGATAAAATAAGAAAACCATGAGGAATTCATGGGAAGTACAACTTCTTATGAATGGGGCCTATTGACTTTTTTGACCACAATTCAAAATAGGTCAACCCCATATAGTTAAAAACCTGATATAGGGGTATAGTATAATTTTTTAGGGCATGTAATGGTTAATTTGATGTCATTTAATCTTTTATTAATCTTGGTCATAGTCCAATCTAGTCTTAAGTCATGTCATGTCACTTAAGGGTCATATTTGGGCCATTAATAAAAGTGGTACAGTTTTCTTAGGTAGATAAGTATTCAAAAATCTCTTTTAAAATATAATATGTTATAAAATTGTTGATCTTGTTAGTACTAACTAAAAACTTGTAGGTTCCTGATTGAAATCAAGAATATAGTTTAAAATAAGGAGGTTTTGGCAGTTATATGGCCTATAGAGGAGTGTGGCACATGTGGAAGGCTTATGGAGTGACTATTAAATTTCCTTAACTCCATTTATATTATTTTTTCATCTTTGGAAGAATAAAAATGGACTAAAACCGTTCTACTTCTCTATCACTCCACTAGGCATACAAAACTGGTCAACAAGTCCTCTGATTGTATGGCCAATAGGAGAGGTTTCAAGTCAAATGATCATGTTTATAGATAGTAAACTTGGTATAATTATATTTCATGGTAGTATTTGGAATAATAATTTCCTTTTCTTTATAAACCATTCTTAATAAGTTGAATGTCTCATTTTACTTACTAACCCCCATACCCTATGGGTTTTACTTCTGTTTGAGCTATTCCATACAAATAAATTGATGAAAATGATTTTTTATGAGGTATACATCCTTTTATCATGGATACCATTTGTGTTTTCTTATTTGGAGGTGAGTGGAGGATCCAAACATCTCAAGATGTAGGTTTAGATCACCATTACTAATTTGTAAGCATATTTCACCAAGTAAAGAGGTCCTAGTTATTATAATGATTCCACATGAGTGTGATATGTTATATTTCATGTTTTTTATTTAATTACAATCACATTATTTCCAATATCACTCTCTAAGGCTAATATTAATGAAGTTACTATCAAGAATGTGATACACAGTTAAGACTTTGTAGGTATTCATTTATAGTCATGGTGAATGAGGTGTGTGGAGGATTTAATCATAGTCATGGAGATTAAATGAATTTTATAAATAGGTTCGGAAAATTGTTGGAATATGAAAAATCAAAATAAACCATTCAAATGCTACATGGTGGAATGTGATAGTTAATTCAACTCCATACATAGTCTTGTAGTCTAATAGACACCTACAGGTGACCTATAAGAGGATTAGCATGTAAAGATGAAGCATTTTAACTTTTTTTATGTCCTTAAAGGTGAAAATAATCCATTTTAAATTTTATAAATGCTCTAAGATATATTTTATGCCCACACACTATACATAATGTCTTTACCTTACTTTCCCTACCTTGTATATTGCATGTTCACCTATAGGTGGATCTCATAGAGACCTGAGAATGTTTCATGAAGGTATTTGAACATATTGGAGATATTCCTTATGTTATTAAGAAGTTTGAGATACCATGAAAATCCATATTGAAACCATACAATGGCAGATAGACTTAAGGAGTTATATTCACAAGTAGAGAAGTTGTTTTAGGGATGGGATACCTTAAAATCTCTGAAATTGTGCCTTACTCACATTTTATGTTGTCATATAATGAGGTGGCATGATGTTTATATGAGTTGTAATGATCTTATATTGTAGCCTTTATATAGGGGTAACACCTTGCCTAGGGAGGTGAGTTTTTGAATCCAATGAGTGATGTAGATGAGGGCCCCAACTCATACAATTTTCCACTATAGGTTTTTAATGTTTAATATAGTATTTTGAACCTCAAATGACTTTACATTCCAAGGTGGTATTATAAGAACATAAATTCATGTCTAGTCCTATTGAATTGAGAAGAACAATAGTGTTTTAAATAACATTAATATTAATGAAATTTCAAGGTATTGACCTATATCATAATCTATAGGTATGCCTTACCTTCAGAGTGTTCACCCATAGCTATACTGTAGATACTTATAAATTCATCAGATGAACATTGGTGACTATAGGCATACAAAAACAAGAATTTTTCAATTGGATTGAGTTATAGGAATTAAAATAAATATATAAGGTGTATATAATGTCCTAATGTTTAAATGCATCTGCATGACCTCTTTTTACTCTAAGAATGGTCAACTATAGTTGACTGTAGTGTGACAGTGCATTAGTATATGATAGTTTAGATGTATCATGGTCTTTGAGCATGAAGTGGACTTAAATAAAGTTGAGAGGGACCTAGATGATTTCAAGGGGATCATATAATGATACACAAGGTCCAAATATACAAATGTTCACATATAAGTATGGTATTTTGGAGCAATAAATATAACCTTGGTTGACTGTAATCTAGACCTGTTAAGTGCAAGCTAAAATTTGAAGAATTTAGAAAATGTTGAAATGGTGAACATGATTGGAGGACATATATAGTTTTGATATATACTTAACCTAATTCCCATCAATTAGAAACAAATCATAGAAGGGTTCTAACATATAACATATAGTCCATATGCCAACCCTACACATAGTGAACACCATAAAAGTCTACCTTGAGAATTTTAAGGAATTAGAAGGTGTATTGATGTAAACCAACCATTAAATTTAGCAAATATGGTCCCTAATACATATTTAATATCCTCATATGTTCAAATTTTTTGAGGCAATAGGATAAGTGCCCTCGATTTTGTCTCAAACAAAGGGCACTTCCAAGAGGATAAATCTTGTAGGTTTGTCATAAGAATGACAAAAGAGGGTGATAAAGAGACTCAAAACCTTAAAAGGAGATTTATAGAGATATTTTAGACATTAATTAACATAGGTAATACCTCATAGGTATTTTAATATATACATAGTACTCCTAAGCAATGAAACATAGTCAAAACCTTTAGGTCTAGACTAGGCCTATTTCCCATTTAGAGGTCTAATTCCATTTATAAGGATAGGTGAAAATTAAAATGAATTATAACATGTTAATGGGGATATATTATGTTTTTTTTACCTTTTTTTTTGTATAGGAGGCCACAAATAATCCATTTCTTGGCTTAGAAGCATGATAGCTTGCACAAAATGCCTTAAAGAGCTTGAGAAGCCAAGTTTGGAAGCTCACACCTATATGCATGTATATCACGGGAAATTAAGGATATAGGATACATTATAGAGGGTCATAAACAAGTAATTAGTTTCATTTTTTTGTTGTTTTGATGTCACACTTTTATGAATAATCTTTAGAGGTCAAAACTACTCTAAACCCTC
The DNA here is from genome assembly GCA_037957365.1 of Torreya grandis. Classification (NCBI taxonomy): domain Eukaryota; kingdom Viridiplantae; phylum Streptophyta; class Pinopsida; order Cupressales; family Taxaceae; genus Torreya; species Torreya grandis. The sequence continues at coordinate 608,637 of JARHVA010004031.1, forward strand.
TAAAACCCTTGATAGTGACCTAATTAGAAATATTAAGAAGGAAAGGCATCTATATTAGATATTAAGACTTGGGATATGATTATAACTTGTATAGGACTCCACCAAGATTCTTTCCATCAATTTAGCTTCTACCCTATTTGTATAGACAGGGTGTAAAACTAGTTTTCTTGATAGTTTTGTGTGTTGTGTAGGTACAAAAAGGTTTAAAATAATGAGGATCATTTTAAGAGAGATATTGAGACCTATAATAACTCATTATATAAATTTATTTCCTCATAAAATCACATAAGTACCTTCTCAAGTAGGTTCACTTCAGCCAATCCAAACTGGCACAATGAATAAAGAATGATCACCAAATGAGAAGGTGAAAACTCTAAGTGGGAGGCCTTTTAAAGTGTTCTTGATGAATATAGATACATGAGGATCCTTTAAATGTGTCACACACTCCCATATATGGACTATTTTGATAAATTAAAACACATATTGGTGTCAAGTGTGAAGGGTGAGTAAAAGAAGGGTGATTATGACTATAGATAATGAGAACACTTGGCCAAAATAATATTCATGATTAGGGACACATCTAATGCATGTTGGAGCCTTTTTATAACCCCTCCCTTATAGTTTAATTATATAATATATCCCTATTCTTCTATGGGGCATTTAATAAGGTCTAAATGATGAAGGCAGATTCTAAGCAAGTAATTGAAGAGTTATACACCAGATATGAAGGAGTTTCATGCTTTGAGGGACATTTATATAAGTAGACCTTGAATGGTCTATTTAATATTCATTTCTACTATGGATGTAACTCCTTATCTCAACTTTACAAGTGTTTTTATGACTCTTGGACTTCAGTCTCTTCTCTCCTCTCTCAAATTCTATAAGTACTAGCCATTTTGGCTCTTGTTTCATAATTCCAATCCATGTATGGATAATCCATACTGGTTTGATGTTATAATTTGCCTTTAAATAATAAATTTAATTTGGTTTGATTTTATATATCATATTTTCTATGTGTGCAAAGTGATGAATGGTGAAGTATAATGATTTTATCCTTGCTTTTCCTTATCCTTTCATGTCATATGGAAGAAGTTATCATTCTAACAAGTTATATAGAGTATATATAGTGTATTAGGATCCATTAAAGTGTAAAAGTGTCCTTAGATTCATCAATATGATCTCTAGACTACTTACCTTGAGTTGTCTCATGCATATCACCTCTATATTAAAATAATTATGTTAGAACATCTTAAGACTTGGAAGCTAGTTTGTAGGTATTTTTTCTTAGTGAAAGAAGTATGATAACATTGTGGAAATATTTATGGTGTATCACCCCATTAAATTATATTTATTTCATGCATACTTATATCCATTTTCTTATAATCAATTAGTTAGTATAGGTGATAAGCAATTCAAGACAAATTTAGGGAGCTATCCCTTAAACCTAGAGGTCTATTTATACTATAGGTAAACCCACATACCTAAAAGTATTCCAATGTTTCCCAAATCTTAGAGTAGGCCTGAATGAACTCCTATATGGTGAAAGATTTTATGCCAATATTTATATAATTCCTGGTGGGACCCATTATTCTTAGATAACTTATCAAGGCAAATGGTGGTCTTGATAACATCAACTACATATTGGTGTGCTACTCAGCATTTCATGAATCCATACAAGGTAAAATATGGTTGTAGACCATTATTTTATCATATATTTTCTCTCATACTTCATGTTCTTTAATAGTTCATCTTATAATAGAGTTTTCAATACCATTAATCCACCTCTTCAACATGAACTTCCTCTTGAATTTCAACACCCTCAACCTATTCTACCCTTTGAAAATCAATAATACTTTTCTATCCAAGAGGATCAATAGATTAAGGAAGATATTAAATAAAACATGGATAAGAAACATGCTTTCTTGACATTAAATACTAAAAATCCAATTCATATTGATGCCTATGATGACATTCTTCTTAATGATAAAAATAGTGTTCCTAAATCAAAATGGTGAAGGCCATGTTACTCCTAGTGAATACATTAGGGATATCTCCATTTTTTGTAGTTTTCACAATGTCACTAAGGTCAACATTTCCATTATACTCCTTGAAATGTCACTTAGAGGGAAATAAATTTATTTGTATAGGAATTTTCTTCATGGATGCATCACAACATGGGATGACTTTGGAATGTTGCTAAATTCAAGAGCTAAGGTTGAACGTGACCACACTTCACTCAGATGTCAACTTAATGTGATTCAAAGAGGCCCCAAGGAAATAATGCATGACTTTAATGAGAGGTTCTAAAAGACTTATAATATTTTTCCTCTTCTCATGAGACCACCTTCTAGATTTGTCTTCCCTACATACTTGAGAGCCATTAGGATTGATATTTCCATCATGTTACAGTCCATGGGTGGTTTCACTCTTCTCAAAGCATATGAACTTGCCAATAGAGTTAATAATGGCCTCATTTAAGTAGTAAATTTTCCTCCAAATGTATATATGACTTTACTATCCAATGTTTCTACTTCTCCAAACATTACCCAAGTTCCAAGTATAAATACCAAGCCTAAGACAACTCCTAAGAGGGTAGATGATGTCATAGATAAAGATGCACATATTCAATGGTTATAATCTAAGCTTAAGAAGGAGATAATGCAAAAAGGTATTAATAAAAACCCCTATTCCTATCAAAAACAATATGGTAAACAATATGGGAGAGGGAGAGGTCAAGGGTAGTCTAATTTCAATAGGCCTATCAATGTGTACAATCCTACTTCCACCACCAACACAAGAGAGATAATTCTAGTGCATAACAACTTGGTGGAAAAATAAGAGTGAAAACAAGGCCAATTCATGGATTCCAATTAAGTTAGATAGAAATATCTAGTTTCTCAAGGAGGATTCACTCCTCCACTATCAGCTGGAGATGAAGTCATGATGCAAGTAACTGAAGGTTGATAGCCTCAAGGAGAAAGCTTCACCAACTTCTTAGTTAAAGACACTTTTGTTCTCAATCAAGGAAATTATATTTAAAACAATGAAATATCCAAGAGGAATGATCTAAGAGGTGATAATTATGTGACTAAAAATTCATCTAGGCATCCTACAAGGTAGTAAGGCATGGTTGTAAAACATGAGAATCCCTAACATTCCTCCACCTCCTCCAAATCCAAATGTGGTAAAGTCATCTCAAGGTGTTTCAATTCCTAAAGTTCCAAGCACTTATTTTCCTCCAAGGACTCAAGATAAGGTAATAAATTCTACTCTAAACATAGTATATTCATTTAATAATGCCAAGGCATCCATTTCCATTTGTTATGTCCTTCATATGCTTGGATAAAAAGAGCTCTTGCAAAAATAGTTATCCATTATCCCTATTAATCCATCATCTTCAAGTCAAATCCATGGTCATGTTTCTCTTAATAATATCCCTAAAAATATTATTTAACCATCTACTAAAGTTGAGAATCCTCCACCATTTTACCTAATTGTCATTATGGGTGACAAATTAGTCCACAATTGCATAGTTGATAGTGGTGCCTCTATATCAGTTATACCCAAAGTTGTAGCTAATAAATTGGGCCTAACATATGAATAAAATATAAAAGGATTACTTCAATTAGATGTTACACCTACTAATATAATAGTATTTATCAAGGGGTTGAAGGTTTTTCTTCATAACTATCCTAGTTTCACTATCCTCCAAGACATTATTATTATGGACTTGCCTACTCATTTTGTAATCTACCTTTCAAGAGATTTTACATCCAATATAAGTGGATACCTCCTAGCTGATTGGACCTTCTTTAACTTTGGGTTAAGATATAGAACCAAGGTGGCCATAATAACTTATCCACTTTCAAGGTTTCACATTGAACCTTATGTAGAGGCAAGCTATAACTTGAATTATGTGATCAATGAGAAAGAAGAGTCTAACGCAGATGATGGTGCTTATTTCAAAATTGAAGGTATATATGACTTGTTTCTAGATGATTATGGTGTAGATGAATTTGAACATGATCCATATACATACTTTGAGCAAACTGACCTTGCACATATATCATCCATGAATAAGCATTTGAGCAAGCTAAGTTAAGTGTTAAACATTCTTTCTCACAAGCTCATGAGAGTAAATATTTGATTCATGTATATGAAAATGATAAAACTAAGATTATGATATATCACCATAGTGAGAAGAGTGATGTCTTTCTACCTAAAATTGATGAAGTTGCCCTTGATGATGACATTCATGAGGAAGAGGATGACTTATGGCAAAGATTCAATGCCATATGTCAAGAATTTGATTAGTTAAGAAATACTATCCCTCCTCCTAAGAAGTGTATATATAGTGAGTGTGTTAATAAGCCTAATTATTATGTTATTAAGTGTCTCACCAAGCATGGATAAGAATGTCATGTTGTGAATGAGGATGAACTATGGTAAAGGTTCAATTCTATATGCCAATATTTTGATTAGTTAGGTAAGACTCATTTTCCTCCAAAAGATTGGATATCTAATGTCAAGTTTGATAATGAGACTAATGAGCATGTTTTTAGTGCTCTATAAAGCATGAATGGATATGCCAAACCACTATTAAAAAACATGCAGTAATAAAAGAGCTTGTTGAAACTACTTCTCAAGAAGTTGTAAACATGAACAATGAGGTCAAGGCAGATTTGGTTGTGCTTGAAGAATATTTCATATTTCAATCTAAGGTATAATAAATTTCAAAGGTGTTGAGACATGGTGAGGAGGAACTTGACTATCATACACATCAAGTACATTCTACCCAAGATGTTGGAAAGATTGAGGTATTTGTCATGCCTTCTAGTTTATAGTTTGAGAAATGCATATCAGATGTGACAAAGATCAATTAAGTTACAAACCCAATAATTATATTTAGAGGTCATAAAATATCATTAATGAAGGCTCTAAATAGTCTAATTGTAGGCATGAGAATACAAAAGGATGGTAAGCTAATTCACCATCCATCTATCCATGTATATGATGATGAGCATGCTTCACGTGACAAGTTGATTTCATGGAGTGACAAAGATGCAAGAGGAACTATATTTGATCCTAGTTTAAGTATGGTAATATTTTATTCGCCTTAAGAGTGAGGTCTTATAAATATTATATTAGGTGTGTGTCTCTTTATTTTAGTTGTGTGTGTGTTCCATAAGTGTTCTAGTTGATCACATCTTTATTTCCTTCCTTTAGGGTGTTTTGTTTTATGTGTCTTTCCTTTATGTTTTGGTGTGATTTAAAAGGAAAAATTAGTTTCAAACTTTCATATAATTGAATCCATGGTCCAATGGATAGGATTAGGCTACTAGTCTTGGCATAGAAAGCATACCACCCCTAGGAAATCACCAATAATGTTGACTATTTTAACCACAAGTCAAAATAGGTCAACCCATTATAGTTAAAAACTTGCTAAATGGGTATATTATCATGTTATAGGGAATGTAATGGTCAATTTTATGTGTTATTAATCTTGGTCATAGTCTAATCTAGTCCTAAGTCATGTCATGTCATTCAAGGGTCATATCTAGGCCATTTATGAAGGTGGTATAGTTTTATTATGTATAAAAGTGTTAAAAAATCTATTTAAATTTACAATATGTTATAAACTTGTCAATATTATTAGTACTAATTTAAAACTTCTAGGTTCCTAACTAAAATTAAGAAAATAGTTGAAAAGGAGGTTTTTGTAGTTGTATAGACTATAGAGGAGTTTGGCACATGTGGAAAGATTTTGGAGTGACTATTAAAATTACTAACTACATTTATATTATTTATCAGATTTTGAAGTATAAAAATTTGACCAAAACCATTCTACTTCTCAATCTCTCTACTAGGCATACAAAACTAGTCAACAGGTCTTCTGATGGTATGACTAGTAGGAGAGGTTTCAGGTCAAATGATATTGGTGGTAAATAGTACACTTAGTCTAATTAATTTTAATATTATGATTTTGAATAATGGTTTCCTATGATTTATGAATTATTCTTAAGAAGTTGACTGTCTCATTTTGCTTGCTAATCCCCACATCCTATAGGTTTTACTTCTATTTGAGCTAGTACATACAAATAAATTGATGAAAATAATTTTATAAGAGGTATAAATAATTATCTCATGGATTTCATCTTTTTTTACATGTTTTAGGTAATTGGAGGAGCCAAACATCTAAAGTTTTAGGTTGAGATCACCATTACTAAGTTAGAGGCATATTTCATTAAGTACAAAGGTCTTAGTTATTAAAATGGCTTAAAATGAGTGTGATATGTTATATTTAATGTCTTTAATGTCATTAAAATCACCCTATTTCCAATATCACTATCCAAATCTAACATCAATGAAGTTTCAGTCAATAATGTGATACACAGTCAACCCTTTATAGGTATTCACTTACAGTCATGATGAATGAGGTGTGTGGAGGATTTAAGCATAGTCATGGAGAGTAAATGAAGTTAATTGAGAGGTTGGGTAAATTATTATAATATAAAAAATTAAAAAAAAACCATTCAAATGATATATGGTGGATTTTGATAATCAATTCAACTCCATACATAGTCTTGTAGTCTAATAGACACCTATAGGTGACCTACAGGAGGCTGAACATGTTAAGATGGATAATTTGAACTATTTGAGGTCATTAAAGGTTAAAAGGATCCATTTGAGAGTTTATAGAGTGTATAATATTGATTTTATGCCCACACACTATGCATAGTGTCTTTACCTTACTTTTACTACCCTGCATACTACATGTTCACCTATAGGTGGATCTCACAAAGACCTGAGAATGTTTCATGGAGGTGTTTAAAAATATTGGATATCTTCCTTAAGGTATTAAGAATTTTGATATACCATGACAATCCATATTGAAACCATACAGTGTTAGTTAGACTTAAGGAGTTGTATTCATAAGTAGAGAAGTCATTTCAGGGATGGGTTACCTTAAAAACTCTGAAATGGTACCTTGATCACATTTGATGTTGTCATCTAATGAGGTGGCATGATGTTTAGATGAGTTTTAATGATACTATATTATATAATTAATATAGGGGTAACACATTATAAATGGAGGTGAGTGTTTGACTCTAATGAGTGATGTAGATGAGGGCCCCAACTCATACAATTCTCCACTACAAGTTTGCAGTGTTTACTATAGTATTTTAATCATTAAATTACTTTATATTCCAAGGTGGTAGTGTTAGAACATATATTCATGTCAAGTGGTCCTATTGAGTTGAGAATCACACTAGTGTTTCAAAGAACATAAAGAGGATTTATATTTCAAGGTATTAATCTATATCATAATCTATGGGTATGCCTTGCCCTTAGAGTGTTCACCTATAGCTTGACTATAGGTACTCATAAATTCATAAGATGAACCTTGGTGACTATAGGCATGCAAACACAATAATTTTCAAATTGGATTGAGTTATAATAATTCAAATAAATATAATGAGTTGTACATAAGTTCCTAAGGTTTAAATTTGTCTATATAACCCCTTTTTACTCTAAGAATGGTCAATAATAGTTGACTATAGTGTGACAGTGCATTAGTATATGACAGTTTGGTTTTATCATGGTATTTGATCATGAAGTGGAATCAAATGAAGTTGAGAGGGACATTTATTATTTAAATGGGAGCATATAATGATACATAATATCTAACTATACAAATTTTCAGCTACAAGTATGGTATTTTAGAGTAACATAGTCATGTTTGACTATAGTCTAGACCTGTCAAGTGCAAACTATACCTTGATGAATTTTTAAAAGGTTAGAATGGTGAAAATTTTTAGAGTACCTATACATTGGTGATATATACTTCACTTTATACCCATCAACTAGAAATAGAGAATAGAATGGTTTTAACATGCAATATACAGTCCATATGACAACCCTACACACAATGAACACCATAAAATTCTATCTTGAGGTTTTTAAGGAATTAGAAGGCCTATAAATGTAACCCAACCATGAGATTTAATACATATGGTCCCTATAAACTACTTAAGATCTTTATATGTTGACATTTTATTAGGTAATAGGGTAAGTGCCCTATATTCTATCTTAGATAGAGAGCACTTCCAAGAGGATAAATCTTACATGTTTGTCATAAGAATGACAAAGGAGGGTGCAAAAGAGACTCAAAGCCTTGAAAGGAGATGTCAATATTTGTGTTAGACATAAATGAACATAGGCAATCTCTCATATGTTCTATAAGCTATATAGAGTACTCCTAAGTAATGAAACACATTCAAGAGCATTAGGTCTAAACTAGGCCTACTACCCATTTGGAGGTCCAATTCCATTTCTAAGGCTAGGTGAGCAGTATAATGTATTATAACATGGTTATGGGGAGATATGAGGTGTTTTATAAATTTGGTAGAAGAGGCCATAGAGAATCCATTTTTTTTCTTAAAATCATGATAACCTGCACAGAATACGTTGAAGAGCTTGAGAGACCAAGTTTAGAAGCTCACACCCATATGCATGCATAGAATGGGAGCTCAAGGAGATAGGATATGTTAGAGGGGTTCCTTAATATAATAATTTAGTGAATTCTTTTTGATGTTTGGATGTCACACTATTATGAATAATCCTTAGAGCTCAAAACTACTCTAAACCCTTTAAAACCCTTGATAGTGACCTGATGAGAAAGATGAAGGAAAGACATCTAGATTATCTAGTATGAATTGGGATATGAACTTAATTTTCATAATAATCCACTAGGGTTCTTCCCATTAATTTGGATTCTACCCTACTTATATGGACAAGGTGTAAAACTAGTTTTCTTGATAGTTTTATGTGTTGTACAGGTACAAAAAGGTTTCAAAGAATGAGGATCATTTTAGGAGAGATATTGGGACCTATAATAACTAATTATATCCATTTATTTCCTCATCAAAGCACATAGGTACCTCTGCAAGCAAATTCATTTTGACCAGTCCAATTCGATAGAATGAATAAAGAATGATCACCAAATAGGAAGGTGAAAAATCCAAGTGGGAGGAATTTTGAGGTCTACCTAATGAATATAAATAAAATAGGACCCTTTAAAAGTGTCATAAACTCCCTTTTATGGACTAGTTTGAGAAAATTTAGGACACTTTGGTGCCAAGTGTGAAGGGTGAGTGAAAGAAGGGTGATTATGACTACAAATAGTGAGAACACTTGGCCAAAATAATATTCATAACTAGGGACATATGAAATGCATGTTTGAGCTTATTTATAACCCCTATTTGATAGTGCAATGATCTCATCTATCTCTATTCTATTATGGAGCATTTAAAAAGGTCCAAATGATGAATGTAGTTTCTAAGCAAGTAATTGAAGAGTCCTACACTAGATCTAAAGGAGTTTAATACTTTGAGGGACATTTTTACATGTATAAATTTTATGGCATATTCCATATTCCTTTATCATATATATTTAACTCCTCTCAGCTTAACAAGTTTTCTTGTGACTCTTGGACTTCATTCTCTACTTTCATCTCTCAAATTCTATAAGTACTAGCCATTTTAGCTCTTATTTCATAATTCCACTCCATGTTTGGAGAAGCCATGATATTTTGATGTTGTAATTTAACTTTTAACAATAAATTAAGTCTATTTTGAGTTCATATAACATCTTGTCTAAGTGTGCAAAGTGATGAATGGTGAAGTCTAGTGATTATATCCTTACTTTTCCTTATCCTTTCATGTCTTATGTAAGAATTTATCATTGTAATAGGTCATATAGATTTTAGATAGTGTTTTATGATCCATTAAATTTTAAAAGTGTCCTTATAGTCATCAATCTAATATCTAGTCTACTTACCTTGAGTTGTCTCATGCATATCATCTCTATATAAAAATACTTATGTTAGAACATCTTAGGACTTGGAAGTTAGTTTATAGGTAATATTTCTTAGTGAAATAAGTATGATATAATTTTATAAATATTTTTGGTGTATCATCCCCTTAGATTATCTTTATTTCATGCATATTTATATCCCTTTTCCCACAAAAAATTAGTTAGCATAGTTGATAATCATTTCAAGACAAATTCAGGGAGCTAACCCTTAAACCTAGAGGTCTACTTCTACTATACGTAAAACCACATACCTATAAGTATTTCAATTTTGCACAAATATTATAGTATGCCTAAATGACATCATATAGGTTGAAATATTTGGAAACAATATGGCCATTCAAGATTTGACATCTATGTTATGAGAAAAAATATTTGTTTGGCATATAGATATGATACTCACCTCCCACTAGCATACAACAAGCAATATATGAAGCTCTACAAAGACTAAAGATAGGTTATCACCTATCATACCTTTTACACTATTTTAATTTAGTTGTGTTTTTTCCTTTCAATTATTTGTTTCTATTTTATTGATCTATTTTTCTTGTTTTTCTTCTTTTTTATTATTATTTAAAAGTAGACTCTATGGCCCAATAGATAAGGCACTAGCTTACAAAACCATAATATTCTATAATTTAATATTATGTCTTATTAAAAAAAACCACATCCCCATCCTGAGTTAATTTTTATTCCTAAAAAAATTCTAATATCATTTTTTACTAAAATTGAGAACAACATAATTTGTGGAAAGTCAAAAATTAGAAAATTTGAGAAAAGTGAAAAAATGAATAAATTTGGCTAAGTTTTTATACAAGCATATAGGTTGAATATTAATGCCTTGCATGGATTTAATGTTTGGCCTCCTCAACCTTAAACCACATAGGACACATAAATGCATCACATGCATGACACATGTCCTCTATATCTACACAAATGTAGTAGATGTTAGCTTGATAGATGCATGCCTACACACCCTACATGTATGTAGCTAACATGTATATCCCAATAGATGATTTAGACTCAAGGATGAACTAGATCATGTATGTGCATCTAATTTACTCATGGGTATGTGTGTCTTACCCACATGGTGTCAAGGAGTAAGCCACTACATGATAAGCCACCAAGGTAAAATGTTTATAATCCTTCATATATTCCTTTGAATAATTTTTCCACCTAGTGATATTTACCTTATAATTATTTGTCTTGTCCTGATAATACCATGTTTTTGAAAATCTTCTAAACTTTAATGTCTTCCAAGTATTTCACTATGTTTCCCTCTTCAATTTTTTTTGAGTGAGGTCATAGCCTTTTTCACAGAGTTTTCCCTCATTCCATATTTTGTCCCTCAAATATCTATTCTATGGCTACTTTCATAGTGCATGTATCCTATCTCATAACCACAATAGCATATTAATTTTAACCCCATCAATGTTTCTTCCCTCTAGACTTGGTCAACCTATTAACCCTAGCTAAAGTAGATCTTGAGATTTTGGATCCTAACAAGATGAAATAAAAATATATTGGCTTTGAACCACTATTTTTTTGGGTAAAAACATCCCCAAAATTATAGATTCATAGATTAGGCATGTTGACCTAAAGGAATTACATAAAATTTTAAATGTATAAAATGTGAGTACATTAATTATCCACTTATTTGAAAGAGGTCTTCTATAAGCAACTAGATTTAGAACATCTATTTAGTGTTCAAACCGAGTTTTTAATTGTGTAAAACATTGTGATCATAATAATAGTGAGATAAAACCATGTGATGGATCAATAATGGATAATATAAATAATACATCAATGATAATTACAAGGAGGCTCCATGTGCATGATAATTATTCTAGAATGAGCACCATTCTAGGATAAAATTAGTAGGAGAAAAATATTGATAAAGATCAAGATCTCTAAATTGATAAAGAACTTCTTTAGATTAGATTTCAAAGAGGATATTTCATACATGATCACTCTCTTGAATCACATGGTTAGCATTGAGAACACCCAAACATTCTACCCATGTATGTTCATGGTAATGAATATCATTTTTAATAAAATACAATTCATAGATTAGGGTGAAATGATCTATGATTCTCTTCATTGTCAACTAATAAATGTAGACTCTATGAATTAGTTCTTCATTAATTCATATTTGGTGTATTTATTAGATTCATGTTGAATTTATCCTGGCCTCTCCCAATAGGGTGATATATCCCCCATATCTCAGGTATATGAATTCTTCCCCCAATTGACTCTAGAGTTGATAAATAAACATTTCATAAGGGCTAATTATTCTTTTGAAATAAGGATAGCATAATCTCTTGAAGAAAGCTAGGGAATAATAATCTCTAACAAATAAACTACTTTGATCAACCATTATGTTATTTACTTCATCTAATTCTAAAATTTTACATATATCAAGGTTAGAATATTTTCCCTTAAGGATTCCAAAGTTAGCAAATAATGAGATCATATTGATTGAGTTTTATAGGAAATTGGTGGTAGCTCACAAATGTTGCAAAGATAGACACATGCTAGGATTCTCATTCCCAATCTCTTTGGGATTTTTTAATGTAAAATTGTAGTCAATGCTTGGTTAATTGTTTTTTATATCTCTCAATTCACCCTTCACTCATATATTTTCAAAGATTCTATTGGTGTATAGGTGATGAGACCATAAAAGGTCTCATTATATCAGTAAATAATACCATTTTCTCTTTCATAAATCATGATTTAGAGTGTACTTAGATGTAGTTGTAAAACTTATTCTTATTTATAATGAAATATTTGATATATATCTATTTTATTCTTTAGGATTTATTAAAGTCTACATTGTTACTATTTTATGATAATTTCTTGGAAAATCTACACCTAATGTTGTTTAAGCAAGATGAAACAAGTCATCAATGTAGATAAATAAGTTTTAAGTGGTAGAATACCAAATTAATAATAAGCTTGAAGTAGCTCCAGAGATCATCAATAGCTCAATATTTCTATATGAATTAGTTCTAGAGATAATCATTAGCTTTAGAGTCCCATATAAATCATCTCCAAGTTTCTTCGATTGTTTTTGAGATAAATGTAATATTGATGCAAGATAATCTAAGGAATAAAAATAATTTTTTATCAACCAAAATAGGTCTCATGTTTTTGTGTTGGAATGTTTGTTATTTTGACATGTGAAGGTGTAAGAACAAAATGGATAGGATGTTGAAAAATGGAAAAAATGGTAATCATGAATATTATTTTTCATAAAATTGATTGCATATTTTTATTTCTATTGAAAATTTTGATAACTTAAAAAAATAATCATCTTGATTAGAGTCTACATGAAAATTTATGCTCATTCAAATCTAGCTCTAGAGATCATGAGTCTTGACTCTAGACATACACACTCTAGCTCTATAAATGCACATAATTGGATTTGAAGATGTCCATAATTGATTTTATGGTCATTATACCAAATAAATAATGAGATAATTTTTTGGGATAAGTTTTATAATATTTATTTATAAAAAAAATATAAATATAAACTTCCAAAAATAGACATTAGTATAAATAAAATATAGATATCTGCAACCATGAAAACATGAAAGCAAAGAGCTCTAAATATTATTTATACCTATTTATAGAAATTATTTCTATGAAATATATTTATATTATTTATAAAAATAGGTATTTTTAAAGAAGGGAATATATTTATAATATTTTGACTACTATGAATATCTTAAACATCAAGTTGTTGGAGGAAACTGAATTGGCTAAGATTGTGATTGATTCTCTCCAACAAAATTAGAAGTTGTTGGAAAGAAGACAAATCACCTGGATTCTCTCAAAAAAACTATAATATGGTGTATTTGTTAATCTAGCATTTCCCACTATTTTCTCCTTAAATAATGGGATTGGTTATATTATCCAAATAATGTATTAACCAAATTTGTTATATTGTTATCCTAGAATAAAAATTAGTTTTATATCTAATTTTTTAGGTTTTTAAGCTTAGGAAATAAGTTATAAAATAATGTTTTTACTTTTTATTCTTAAATAATAAGTTGTTGAAGAAGTTTTATTATAAATATAACCTTCTCATTCATAGTTACTATTAGTGTAGAGTAGATAAATGATAATATTTGGCAATAAATGTAAGAACTTTTCATTTTCAGTATTTTAATCACTTTTATAAGTAATGATAAATTTATTTCATGAAGTTTATAGTTGTGTTTCAATCATATTCTGATGGATAAAAAGGGCCTACTCAACCAAATAATAATGATCTATGTTTGGTATTTATATGTTTATTTCATATTGTTGTGTGCCTTAAAGCTATCATTCATCCTTTTATGTAAACTATTATATTTTTTATCACCTAAATGAATGTATGTTTCAATAAAATTTAATTCTAATGTAATTTCCTTTCCAAAGAATTTCCATTTCAAAGCAAGTAGATTGGTTATGTGTTTGTTTTCATATAATTTACATTTTTGAAAATAGATTAGAAGTGTGTTTCCCTTTAGATAAATTTTAATTGATCAAGTGTGTTTAATTTTAATTAATATATTAGATTTCAATTAAATAAAATTATATGAGAACCTTAGAGAGTGAATGATCCACAACATTCCCCAAATAGATAATTGTTAGTAACTATTTTGCATACCTTATTGTTGATTATCATTGGACACCACCTAGATTGGCATGACATATTCATATAAATTAAGAGGACACAACTACCCTCATCATAATGGATTCATGAAAAATAATATCAACATTGGTTTTTTATAAAATCATGTGCCTCACCTAGAAGACTATTGGACAAACTATTCTTGTGAGTATGAAGTGATTAGATGAGATTAGATTAGAATAAATATTGACTACATCAAGGAATATTCATAGATGAGTGGGTCTAAGATGGAATGATGTATAACATGATATATCTCATTTACCCTAGTCATGTTAAGAATTATTTTTCTCTTTTACCAACCATCAATGGGTAAATAACATATCTTATAGATATACAAGGATGAACCAAGGCTATATTGGTCAGAACTAGGAAATAGTTTGATAAGATAATGATAGAATTTAGGGGATTGGGTAGATATAAGAGATAAAATATATCAAACCATATAAATAAATCACTTGAAATAACTCAAAATAGTATGAATATTAGTTTGATAATTCAATTATCTATCTCTTCAAACTCTAGAGATGGTGATGATGAAGATCTTGAGTAGACAAAACCACTTTGAAAAAATCATGAAGAGAGCTCTATTATGGGTTAGTTATTGAAGGAAAATAAGTATATTATGTTGTGTTATTATTCATCTTTTTGTGAACTTTATATTTTAATTCCTAACACTACCCAATAGTACCTTACCTTAACCTCAAATTTAGCTTAAAATGCACCTATTAAATAAGTTGAGGTAGTAATTCATTCATCCCCTTCAGTTTTTAAAACCATTCCTCCTCTTCTAGAATCTTATCTTATAAATAAAACTATGCCACCTCCTAGTAGATATAAAATGAATACCTTCTATGACATGTCATTCCAATGGATACAACCCATACTAAATAAGATAAATAAGGTATTAAAGGCAAAAAATTTATATTTTTATGTAGTTGTTGATCTTCTTAAGTCTACCACTCCTAAGAAAGCTAAAAAAAATTCCATGTTGGTGTTATGCCCTTTAGGAGCATAATTTTAAGAAATTTTTGAATCAAATATAGATAAGAATGTATAAGGAATTATTTCAAGTGATTACACACTCAAGAGGATATCACTTCAGGAGAAAA
Organism: Torreya grandis; assembly: GCA_037957365.1. Taxonomy (NCBI): domain Eukaryota; kingdom Viridiplantae; phylum Streptophyta; class Pinopsida; order Cupressales; family Taxaceae; genus Torreya; species Torreya grandis. The sequence goes on from JARHVA010004031.1 coordinate 624,297, forward strand.
ATAGATAAAGTGATGTTCACAACCTATATGAGAACATTAAGATAATGATCAAGAGACTAGAGTAGGAGGAGCTCACTCAGGAGTAGCTTAGAGATCAAATCAAGCACTTGCTATGATATGTAAAATATATTTTCAATATAGTTGACACACATATTACACCTTAATTAGATGCCCCTTCCTAGATGCCTGGTATCATTAAAGAATCCATTATTAGCATCAACAAATACAACTCATATGGAATTTTTGAAATCTTGGGTAGATGAAGTATTGTTAAGTGGGATGAAATATATCGAGTAAGTGGTTAAATTATATGGGGATATTGATAATGAAATCATCAATATCAATCAACAAATCAAATCCCATGATAGTGAATTAAAAGTGTGGGAGAATGTGAATGATTATGTTCATGCAATGATTGATGTTAGATAGACATGATAGTTAAATATGGAATTTTGACAAAGTAGAAGATGACACCTATTTTAAGTGGTATAAATGCATTCTTTAGAAGATTGAAATATTGAAAAAAGTGATTGAATAATTGAAAGAACAAGTGAACATTAGAAGAGAGAAGAAAAAATGTCTCCCTTCCAATATAGATGAAAAACATTGTGATATAATTAATGAAAATACCATAACCCTCTACACCATGGATGAATTTAAATCTTAGTTTAATCATGTGATTCATGAGGAGATATTCAAAGAGA
>JARHVA010004031.1:630000-727500 GCA_037957365.1 Torreya grandis
GGCTATAAGCATGGAGGACCCAAGTAAAAGAAACAACATGTAACATCATAATTAAGGAAGTAAGAAATAATTTTGATGTTATTGGTATCACAAAGACTAAGGAATTTGGAATTACTTTATTGGAGGTTTGGAAGTCCTAGTTTTTTAAATCTTATTTTGTTTATTTTCATTGAGTCTTATTGGATTCCTTGTTATTATTGGATGGATTTATATGGGTTTTTGTAAGATTTTTAGTAAAAAATCTAGTCATGTTTTTATCCATTTTGGTGTTCCTTATTATTATTTTTTTGTTATTTAAAGTTTATGGGATCCCTTCAAACTCATTTATTTACATATATATTTACAAAATATATCTAAGATATGATACATGAAGAATAAAATAAAAAATACAACACTTTCTCACCTATGTTTTCCTAAGACCTATACTTTTGAATTTATTATACTTTTCAACAGATTTTTGAATCCTATGCATATGAAAAATAGTGAATACATCTCTATTATTAATGATGAGATCTAACCTTTGAGTGAACCTATCAAAAGTATAATCATTTTTGCATGTGATCTAACAAATTTAATGCATTTTATAGATGTCATCAAAGCCTATAAGGATAAATGTCACAAGTTATAACTGATCAAAACTTTCTACAAGAATTATGCCTTACCCAAAAAAGTGAAGAAGTGAGTTCTACAATAAAGTGTCATGTACCCATGGTTGGATGTCTACTTGTAAATAGTTATATATTGACATTATAAGGACAAGGGGTAGTACAATCTCACCATTTTTGGTTGCTTAATAAATTTAAAAATAATTTCATGCTTATATTATAATTTTACCTTTTAATATCTATGGAATCCATGGTGGTTTCCTACCAAGATGACACCTTAGATGTCATCATTCCCCAATCCCTTGTTATGCTATTGGTTAAGGTGGCCAATATTTTGATTGATAACTAAGTGGTACTTAAGGAGGAGAGGGACCCCTTACACTTATATAAGGTGGGGATAACCAAATTTGAGGAACAATCCAAAATGGAATATGAAGACTCCAAAAAACTATTAGCTTAAATCCTATAGAATAGGAAGAAAATAGATGTAAAGAGGGAAAAATGAATCTTATTATTTTTTATGAGGAGTAACCTATTGAGTTAGATGTATAATCCCTTGTAAACCTTGGAAATGGGGCCTTAGACTTGAATAAAGAGGATGATGATCTTGATAACCTGAGTACTAATAAAAGAACTATTGATGGGAAGGGAAAAGTGTAGGAGCCCAAACTTATAAGGGAGGAAGGGAATAACTATAGCATCAAAGATAAACTAAATGATATTTAAGGGAGACATAAATACCAGGTAAAATACCTGAGATAAATAAAAAAATACATTAAATCCATTAGGGAATTCATCCCTTATAGATCTAGTGTGAAAAGTAGAGGAGGAGAAGTCTCGAAAAATCCACTCAATATACTTAATCTTAAGCTAGAAAAGACTCTGAAAGAGGATAAAAAAATTTAAAAACAACAAGAGGAAACTTAGACCAAGTTCAAAGAGTGGGTATAATAGGAAAAAATATAAATGGTTGCATCTAAGGAGGTCCTTGATAATATGATGTAGGAGGATACCACGAAGGATCCTTATAACAGAACAAGAGATAACATGAAGAATAAAGATGGTGGAAAAAAAGACTTAGTGGGCACTCCAATCATCAATAAGACTAAAGGAATGGGATCTTGAGATAATGAATCATGGGTTTTCCTTTTTTTTTCTCCTAGGTTTTTTGTGGTTTCTTATTAGTCTCTTAGTGTGTTTTATGTTGGATATGGGTGGTATTTTTTTGGTTCCTTGGTGGGATCCAATTTATGGTTGGTTTTTTGCATGTGGGGTTTTTCTAATCTAGGTTTATATGTAAATTTTATGAGATCCTTTAAAACCTATTGTTTATATATATATATATATGTGTGTGTGTGTGTGTGTGTGTGTGTGTGTGTGTGTGTGTGTGTGTGTGTGTGTGTGTGTGTGTGTATGTATGTATATATATATATATGTATGTATATATATATATGTATGTATATATATATATATATATGTATGTATGTATATATATATATATATGTATGTGTGTGTATATATATATATATATGTATATATATATACATATATATATATATATATATGTGTATATATATATGTATATATGTATATATATATATATGTATATATATGTATATATATATGTGTGTGTGTATATATATATATGTATATATATATATATGTGTGTGTGTGTATATATATATATATATATATATGTATATATATATATAACTATAATTCATTCCATCAATAACTTTCAAAATTTAATTAAACCCCTATCTCCATAGATAGTGTCACTTGAAGTTAGTAATAGATAATTACATCCTAATATTTTAATATAAATTTTAATAAATAACTATAATTTTGTGATGCTAATTTATCATTCAATAGATAATTTTCAAGTATTTATATGCACCCAAATTTTACATGATGCATTGTTTATGATACAAATCTGATGATGATGTATGATCTCTTATTTTGTGTTCCACAGGGAACTCTCTAACTCCTTTTTCCCAATTTACTTCCATACTCATCCCTTAACACCTTTGGTATCCTTTTATTTAATTTATGTATCTTATGTTATTTTATTTTAAAAACTTCCTATGTAGAATAAAACCACCACTCTAGGTGACAAAATTGCCCCCTTCTTTTATGAAACCACCCCTAAAATTACATAATTACCATGGAATTTTCATAATTTACATGATGGTTCCATCATAATAGGGTGGTTATGAATTAAAATAAGAGTGGTTGTATAATTATAAGTGGATTTTATGTCACTAAATGTAGCTTTGTAGTGGTGGTTTTATCCCTTTGTATTCATATTCTAAAACTAGCTCCTAAGAATCATTCCTTGACATATTTCATAGGCATTTTATCATGTTTCTTGTTTTTTCCATCCTAATTTTACCTCAAATCAAACCCAGCTCACTCTTATTTTCAATCATGCCAAATCCCTCCCAATTTGAACTCATTTAAACTCCTTCATGCAAGCTCCTAAATATTTCTATAAAAGACCATTTTTTACCTTATTTCAAATCTAAAAATAGCCATTAAAAGTTGTTATTTTGAATATTTTATAGCCATAGTCCTACTATAATTTTATAAAGGTCCAATCTATATATATTTTATGTCAAATACATTAACACAAGTGAAGAAGTGATATTAGTCTATCGAATCAATATTTACAAATTAGAGCATTAGTCATCCTCAATTTAAATAATCTCCATTTGTGGTTGTGTCTATTATCCTTATCCATTTATTTTATAGCTTGGTAATCCTCCAAATAGATATTTTTTATAATTCACACAAGGATAAAATGAGCTAGCATACTGATGATTCTTTCATCAACATACTACATGTATTCCATCTAGTCTATGCCTTGATCCGGTTGGAGTCACATTTGATTTCAGTATTTTTTATTTATTAGATTATATTAGTAGAGTTATTGTTGTGTTATATTAATATCATAATTTTTAAAAGATAAAAATTTATAGTGAGAGAATTTTATTTATTTTCATTGTCTTTGATAGCAAAAGAAAAAAAGCAGTTAATTTTGATTGTGCTTACATTCTAATAGATTTATTTTATCTTCATTAAAAAACCACTTCATAAAAAATTCATAGGAAAACATTAGTTAATTGTTAAAACATTTCTATCCAACATAGCATTTCATTTACAAAGTCAAAACAAGTTTTCTTACATTTAAATCAATCAACTAGTCAACCACACGACCTTAGACAATCTTAGGTACACAAATAGAGAAATTACATTTTTAGTTTTATTTATTTTGATGAAATAAAAGTGTTTTTATTCCCTATTGAAAATAGAAAATAAAAATTTATATTTATTTTTTTTGTTTTATCAATCATTAAAAAAACTTGTTTACAATAAACTAAGAAAGTTTTAAGGCTAGTTTAGCTTATTCATGAACAAAGAAAGTTTTAAAAATAAAAAGTGTTGTGATATTATTTTTTTGGACAATATTTTATTTTACATTAATTTAAAATTTATAAGATATAATTTTCAAGTTTAATCCATCCCCTATAAATGAAACAAAAACTACAAAAACATCACCACATAGATTACATCTAGACAAAGTTAGGAAAAACCAGCATTTTGCATAGCATTATAGGTTTCTTCCTCTCTCCTTTGCACACATTGTAAATTATTGTAAAAGGATAAAAATAATTTTTTACTCTCATTTAATTTAAATTTTTTTTATCATTTTAATTTCAAAAATCAATCACTTTACCTCCATAAACATAAGAAAACTAAAAAACAAGCCAAAAAATAATGAAAGCTAAAAAAAATAGTGTCAAGAAGTCTTGACAACACATACAAACACATATATTTCATTATAATCCTTTCCAACATATGAAATTATCCATGTTTCATCCAATACTTGTCTATTAATTCAAGTACCCCACATAAAGCCTTGCTTCAACATCACGAAAAGCATACATAAAAAGCCTTTATCTAATAAGATCATATGCTTATAATTTTGATTTTGCCTAACCTCCATTGGATGAATCTTCTTGAGACACTAGGTTTTATACACTATGTTTTATTCCCTATGATTAGAGCACTTGACCTTGAGTTAACATATAATATGATAGTAATACTAAGCTAAGATGTGAGTTTTTCCATTCCACCCATTTATTCATATTGTTGTTGACTCCTTGAATACTTTGGATGAACAAGAACAAATTAACAATATACCTATCATTATCCTTCATTAGAATAGAATCCATCACTAAAACATTATCTAGTATTATTTCCCCACTCACACCTCCTTCTCTTTGGGTTTGGCTACATATTATATCATTCACATTTGTGGATGGAAGAAATTGATCGATCATATCCAATCTAATAGAGTAGATCTTTTCCCTTGAGTAATTTAGCCTAATATCCCCATTTCCCTAGTCTTATCATCAAACATGAGCTTTGCCTTTTTATTATTTAAGAAACTAAATGGCCTTATATCTCTATTTATGTGCATTTTGACACTCTTAATGAGTACCATGATGTTATTGAGTTTTTTTTAATTCTATCATGAGATCCCTTTTCTACCACCAATTCCAAATCCCATCCCACCTAAAAATCAATCCAACTCATATATTACATCAACTACCTTAGCATGACTTCATGAAGCCAAGTGCATATTTTATTATGTGTTATTTTCATGTGCATAAATTGGTAAATCTAACATAAAGGAATTCATACTTTGCATATTAATTTATTGCTCTTATCTCCCTTCCCTTCTCCATCTTCCCTCCTTCCATTTATTTTATGGGTATTCATACCCCCAAAATATGTCTAGATAGGATATATATATATATATATATATATATATATATATATATATATATATATATGTATGTATGTATGTATGTATATATATATATATACATACATACATATATATATATATACATATATATACACACACATATATATATATGTATATATATATACATATATATATATATATATATATTGGCCTAAAGAGATATAGGAGAAGCCAACTCAATTCTAGTGATCCTTTTTTGATAATTTGCAATAACCTAACCTTTGACACTAATTCTATGACTACTCTCATCTTAACACCCAAACTAGGAATGGGATATCCATTTAGGAAATATGAGGTGTATTTAAAAATATGAAAAACTACCCTAACTCTAATACTCTGACCCTTATTAGTTAAGGAATAGTCACCCCCACATGGCCACTAGACCACCCATTAGCCTACAAAACCTAGATAAATAAAGCATGGATAAATATGATAATTACCTAGGAAGTATCTATCACTTTGAGGATAAATTCAACTATATGCAAGAAGTCATGCATCCTCCTAGTAAGATTGAAGATGTCTCCAACCAATAAATTCAAACCACAACCACTATCCATAGGTATCCCACCCCAAACCAATCCCCTAAAAATAACCTATCTCGCTCTTCCACCCCTCTTATATAGGAGGCCCTTAGGCCTAGCACCAACACTAGCCCAAACTAACTCATCAACACCCTGATGGGTCATATTTGTGACTTTGATAATAATAATAATAATAATAATAATAATAATAATAATAATAATAAACTTTAGGTTAGTGGATGGTTCCAAATTCTCTTACACAATCTCATATCTCTCCTTATCTCATCTAAATGAATACTCATCAAGCACTAAAACAAAAATATATATAATTATGACACAATAGGAGCATATGCCCCCACTAAACCATGTCTCTCACTAACCCCTAGGGGATATCCTTACTCATATATTCTCTAACCCAGATACCTCTAAAGCTCATTCATCCTATCAAGTTCCTATTCAAACCATAATGGTAAGCATATACACTTACACTCCACCTTTTAAAAATGGTGAGATAACTAAAAATACAATATTATTTACACCTTTGAGTTACATGCCTCCCATGCATGTTTCCCCTCTATAGACAATCCATGCCCCACCTTATATAGCATCAAGTTATGTACAAAACACATACACCCCATCACAACAAACCACAACACCTCCTACATATAACAATCTTCCCCCTTATTTTTTAGCTTAATCCACTTCTCCTTATTAAGATTCTTCTATTCCTTCTAGTGGTTACCAAACTAAACATTATATAATTCATATTTTAACTCTAATCCCACTATGAAAAAAAGAACTTTATCAACATGGGTACTTATAACAAGTACCTCAAAGAGACTCTCAATTCCAACATATGGGGGTTTCTTCTCCCACATCCCATACCTAACCTTCCCAAGTTAAAATGAGATGGATATCCCAACATGCATATCAATGCTTATGTTATGGTTATTATGTGAATAATACCTTGGGATGGGGTTATTGCAAAAACATTCCCCAAACCCTTAGAAGGTATAGTGTTTGATTGGCATTACCACTCCCTAATGGGTTTATAAATATTTTTTCCCAACTCATGGCCAAGTTCAAAAAATATTTCAATATGAACAAATTCTTAAAGACTAGCATATGTGAATTATTGTACATAAACTATGAACATAGCAAGTTAGTTACCCATTTCATCATGATATGGTGGCAAATCTTGTATTCCTCTACCAATGCACCAAACATGGATCAAGAGTAATTGTTTGATCTCTTCCTTCACTTACTTAACAAGGATATAAGTGAGGATGTATATAAATTTCCCTATTAATCCTATGAAAAATATCTTGAGAGTGCCTTGTGGATTTATTATGTAGCTATTGATAATGGTCAGTAAAATTATGGGACCAATGAGCACATTATCACCCTAAACCAAAAAAATAGGGGATTTCAAAGTGAAATTCTAAAACATACCAATAACCAAGGCCTAAAAGTCCTAAATAAAAATAGGAATGCCACCATTTATGGTGTCACTAATCAGATCAAGAGGACAAACCCTATGAATAACAATCAATATCAACTTATAAATAACACCAATACCACTAATAATGTAGGTGTTAGGAACCAAAATCCCCTCCTACCATTCATGTATTCAAATTTAAATGACAAACACCATGAACCATGAAACACCATAACAATAATCATAATTAATACCAATCAGTTGAATAATACTCCCAATTTCAAAACCAAACCTATTACCAATGAAATAATCAACAAGGATTGAGGCAACAAGAGCAAAACATGAGTCCTAGGGACTACAATCCTAATGTTTACCACCTCTTCAATTGATTTATTGGTCATGACACTTAGATCTAAAATGAATAAAACAAATTCATCCAAAGACTCCTATAATATCAAAGACAAATTTGTATACATTTTCCTAGGGTAAGCTCCTAGGCCTTTACAAATATTACTATCTCCCCTCAAAATTAGAATCTCTAAATCTACCAAAACCCCTTCCATAACCACAAATCATACACCATTAAAATTCAACATTAGTGTGGCTAACATAACTACCCTAATTATCCTAATTAACCCATAATTGAATGTACTCATGGTGCCAAAGCTTCCACTTCTAGGACTGCAAACACTGATGTGTCTCCTTAGTTAGGAGTGTAAGGTAAAACCATAATGATAGGGGTTATGGAATTAGAAGTTTAAGAAGAGGTGAACACTTTTAATTTCACTATAGAGTATCAACCTATGGCTATTCATCCCTCAAATGTTATATAAATAGAGTTTATTCCTAAACCCATGGGGAACTATGATTTAATTTCAAATTTAACCAAGATGATCCCTCACATATCATTCCTTGATTTACTCAAGAAATCCCTCATTCATCAGTTAAACTTACTTATTTCCCTATTATTGGGGAATATATTTAGTGTTACTCCTCCTCTATAAGCCCAAGATTATCACATTGATATGGACATATTTTCACTTGGTCAAGGATCACAAGACGTTGGTTATGTTAGGACTTGCTCCAAAGTCTTAACATTAGGTTAGATTTTTGGTAGGTTAATTAATATTATTGTAAATGGGGCATGCATATTTTAGTAAAGACACCCCCATAAAGTAAACTTACTTAGTTTTAGTTTTAGGTAGTTTTATATTTTTGAGTTAATTAATTAGAACTACCGTACGGGTTGTTTTCTCGTAAATAGTTGGTTATAGGTTAGTTGTTTTTACTGATCATTGGTAAAAACTATATAAATCAATGTTTGCAATGAAAAAGGGTTAATGGAGTAAAGGAACCCTTATGTACTTGATTTTTTGAATATTAATAATATACTTGTGCACTTGCACTAAGCAGGGACAAGGTTTAAACTATTTTATTCAAGGAGTTATCAGTGGTATCAGAGCATGGTAATTTTGGGAGCTTGGTGAATTGGAAGGAAGGAAAGGTGAAAATTCAAATTCATATGATATCATTTTGGCATGAAATAAGGTATGCCATATAATGAAATATTTTATTGGTTTAAATATTTGAAAAATTATTAAAAATATTTTAATTTTTCAAATATTTTTTACATTTAAACCTGTCTATTTTCCATATACCACCATCTAGTCATTTTGATCATTCATACTCCATTAAAATTGTGTTCAAACTCCTCCTCTGTCATTGAAAATGAAATTTTTAGCATTTAAATGTTATTAAAATTCATTAATTTTTTGCACAAATGGACTTGTATGGCCTGTTTACTTGTGAAAAACCTCTAAAATTTCCATTCATGGCTGTTATTATTAATTCATTTCATTCTCGGGCCTCTTAAAATCCAAAACACCTAGAAATATTATTAAAACCCCTATTTTTGCATTCTAAATGAAAAATTTGAGTTGTACAGATTGTAGGAGAGAGACAAGTGTAGAGAAACTTTCGAGAGCAGCCATGGCGTCCTAGGGAAGAATGGTGCGGGTTTAAACTAAGAAATATTTTTTTGTTGTTTCTAATGTTTTTTGGATATGAAAAATTATGCCTTGGGTCCCACGTGAGGAAGCTTGATTGAGAAGGCTGAAAAAGGAAGAAGTTTTGATTTATTTACACACATGTAATTTTTTTCCCCTCACAGAAAAAATCTAGAATAAGTAGAAATTTCTGAGTAACATATTTTGAAAATGTTCTTAGAGTAATTGGTTAAGCTTATTTTGTAAGAAGTTTGCAAAGGAGGAGGTCAAGGGTTCAAATCCCTTCTTTTGTAAAAAGTTCTTTTTACTTTAGAATATACTTTTTTTGTAAAATAAATATTCCTTTTTTTAAATTTGAAAGTTGTAAAACACATACTTATTGTATTGTGTTATTTTAAAAATTCAAAAAAGGGGGAATTTAATTCTATTTATTTTACATTGTTGTGGTGATATAAGGGTGTAATTGGTGGAATAAGGTTTTAATTTGGTAAAATAAGGGTGTAATAATTGATTTTTGATGAGGTTAAATTCAAAACCCATCAAAAATTCTTGTTTTACTTTTGCACTCTACACAGAGGTTAAGTGAAAAACCTCGTAGAAGCAGTGTCTTATGTAGAGAATGTGATATTTGTTTCATATCTTTTACATTTTGTCACACTTTTCTCTACTACACTTACTTTCATTTGAAGATGCTGAAAATTCAAAATTTGCTTTCAGATGGTGATAGATTAATAATTTCTAATTATTCAGATTGGAAATTATTGATGGAGGCTTCACTAGTTTTTAATGAGTTATGGGATATTTTCAAGAATGAAAATCTCACATTACCAATAGAGCAAGATAAATTAGATATATTTAATTTTCATGATTCTAAGGCCTTAGATATAATTAAATGTTATTGTACTCATGATACTTATGTTCATATTGAAAATTCTCCTCATAGTTACACTGCATGGAAAACATTGTCAAATTTGTATGATAAGAAACCTAAGCATAAGAAGATAGATATTCATATGCAGTTGTTTACTTTGTCATTAAATGAAGATGGGGATATGGGAGAATATATGTCTAAGTTGAAAAATATCACTACTAAGTACACTAAGGCTGGTTTTGGAAAACTAGTGATGACCTCATAATTACTACTACTTTGAAAGGACTACTAGGGTCCTATAGGAATTTTGTTGAAATGTTGCATGTCTCTGACAAGATCACAGGCATCACCTTTGATAATTTGGTTGAGTTTCTCATCCAACATGACCTCTCTATACCCAAAAAATCCAAGAAAACTAAAGAATCCCATGTTTTAAAGTTAAAGTCTAGTTCATCTTCATATGGGCATCAAAATAATAAAGGAAACAATTATAAAGGGGGTCAAGGTTATAGAGGAGGTAGATATCAAAATAGAGGTAGGGTTCATTCAAATAATCAACAATCTTACCAATCACATTCACATGAAACAAGTGATCAAGGACATGGTCACAACTCATATAGGGGCAGAGGTTGAGGTAGATCAAACATTTAGTGTCATAGATGTGGAAAATTTGGTCACATTGCCTCACAATGTAGGATTCCTTTTGATAAAATTCAAATGCCACAAAAAGTGACTAAGTCTAACTCTACTCAGTATGCTGATCATGACTATGATGAGTCTAGTAATGTTGCCCATGAATCTGCATTCACTACTTTGGGGCACATTGATTATATTGAATATGAGGCTAGAGATGAGCTCATAGATGTATGGGTTTTAGACATAGGAGCAACCAAACACATGAAATTTAGGAGAGATTTATTTTGATCTTATAAGGAAGCTTCTCTCTCTCCAGCTGCCTTAGTAGATAATTCTATGCATACACCACTAGGACTTAGATCTATTTGGATTCTTCTTCCTAATGGGTCTATAAAATACTTGGAGGATATTTGGTATGTTCCCACATTGAATAAACACTTAACTTATTTGGTAACTATTCGAAAGAAAGGTTATCAAATTATGATTGAAAATGGGCTCATTTACATTAATTTAGTGAAGGATGATTATAAAACAATGTATACATGATATGAAGATGGAAACTTGGTTAGATTACATTGTAAAGTGCTTCCTCTCACCATAAAACTTGTGGCATTTGTTAACATAGGTACAGGTACTATGTCTAAATAGTGGTTATGGTATCTCCACTATAAGATAGCATTATTTATGAGTCATGTGTTTTGGGCAAACAAAATTGGAAAAATTTCCTAAACAGTCATCTTGGAGAGCTAAAAGATGTTTACAGTTAGTTCATAGTGATGTATGTGACATGAAAAAGTCATCCATTGGTGGGTGTAGATACTTTGTCTTGTTTATTGATGACTTTTCTTGGATGACTTGGGTATTATTTATGAAAAACAAATCTGAAGTTTTTGCTAAGTTTGTTGATTAGTTACACTTAGTAAAAAAAGAAACAATTTCACATTTGGCCACTCTTCATTTAGATAATGGAGGTGAGTATACCTCAAATGAATTTTTAGATTATTGTTGAGAAAATGGTATTCATCGGCAATATAGTAATGCTTATACTCCACATCAAAATGGAGTATCTGAATGAATGAATAGAACTTTAGAGGGCACAATGTGTGTCATGTTGCACTATAAATAGCTTGATGATAAGTTTTGGGCTGAATCCATTAGTACTATAGTGTATTTGAGAAACAGGTCACCCATAGTTGCACTTTTGGGACAAACTCCATATGAGGCATGATATGGATTTAAACCAAAAGTTAAACACTTGAAAGTGTTTGGATGTCTTTTTTTTGCTTTGGTTCCTATTAAACATAGAACTAAGTTGGAACCACAAAGTTGAAAATTCATCTTTCTTGGTTATTCTAAAGATAAAAAGGGGTTTCATTTGCTTACACAAGATTCAGGAAAATTCATAGTGAGTCAAGATGTAATATTTGATGAGTTTGGGACTATGAAGACTACAAAGATTGATTCTCAACTTGATAAATTAGAGAGGAAAAATACAAAAAGAGATAAAGGTTTGAATAATGGGGATAACTCTTTGAAGTTATGGTATGAGACTCAAATTTCTTCACTTTCCTCTCCTCCATGTACAAGTTCATAGGTTCATGACTTATAAATTGTTGAAAATTCTCTAAGTCCCCCTTCGAATAATGCACATAATGAGAATTCTAGAGTTCCTGATTTGAATAATTTGACTAAGTTTCCAAAATGGGCTCAAAGTACTTTTTTTGACTTGACAATAGATGAATTTGGTTTAACAGGGCCCAAGAATTCTTGAAAATAGGTAAACTATGCTATGGTTGTTACTACTTCTTCCACTGAGCCATCCACTTTTGAGGAGGCATCTACTGAACATGTTTGGCAATAGGCAATAAAATGTGAGTATGATTCCATACTTAGCAATAATACATGGGTTTTAGTTAATCCTCCTCCACATGTTAAACCCATTAGATGTAAATGGGTTTATAAGACAGTATAAATCTGATGGCTCCATTGATAAACATAAGGTAAGACTTGTTGCAAAAGGATATGCACAACAAGAAGGTATTGACTATGAGGAAACATTTGCACCAACTTCCAAATGGCACACTATCTATATGGTACTTGTCTTAGCCACACAAAATGGTTGGAAAGTACGTCAATTGGATGTCAAAAGTGATTTTTTATATGGTGATTTACAGGAAGAAGTCTATATGAAACAACCTCAGGGTTTTGAATAGGTGGGTGCCAAACACAAAGTATGTAAATTAATAAAAGCTTTGTATGGGATCAAATAGGCACCCAGGGCTTGGTATGATAAAATGGATTCATACTTGAAATACATTGGTTTTCATCAAAGTGAATCTGATGATACTCTCTATTTTTGAGTGCAAGGTAAGAAAATGGTGATAATTGTTCTCTATGTTGATGACTTATTTATTACAGGTAATGATGAAAACCATAACAAGTCTATGAAGAAGGAATTAAAAGATGGGTTTGAGATGATAGATCTTGGACTTCTTCACTACTATCTAGGCATAGAGGTAACTCAGAAAGAGCATAGTATTTACATTTCACAAACTAAGTATATTTCTGAGTTCTTAGATAGGTTTGGCATGAGTGATTGCAAACCTGCCCTCACTCCCATGGAAAGTAACTTGAAATTGTCTAAGGATGATAGTAGTGCCTTTTTTGATGGCACCACATATAGACAATTGGTGGGAGGTTTTATATACTTGATAACTACCATGCCTGATATTTCATTTTTAGTTGGAATTTTATCTAGGTTTATGCATGAGCCTAGATAAATTCATTGGCATGCAAAAAAATGAGTACTTCATTACCTTCAGGGAATGAAAACATATGGCCTTGAATACCACCATAATAATTTCAAACTTGTTAGATATTGTGATGCATATTTTGATGGATGTGTGGATGACAGAGTCTCAACCATAAGATACACTATGCATATGGGTTTAGCTGCCATTGCTTGGTGTTTTAAGAAGTAGGATATAGTGGAAAATTCATCAGTAGAAGTAGAGTATATTGTACCATGGGATGCTTCCAAATAAATTGTTTACCTTCATCGTTTTCTTGAAGATCTTTAGGTTTCTCATTTTGCTCTTACACAGTTATACATTAATAATCAAAATGCAATCAAGATGTCCAAGAATCTAGTGTTTCATTCCAAAACAAAACATATGGATGTCAAATACCATTATATGTGAATGTTGGTGGGAAAGAAATCTCTTGATCCAATATATTCCCCAATTGCTGATCAAACAGTTGATATCTTCACAAAACCCCTTGACAGAATCAAATTTGAAAAATTTAGAAAAATGCTTGGAATGTGTCCAATAACCTGACTTTGGATCATAGGAGGGTTTGTTAGGACTTGTTCCAAAGTCTTAACATTAGGTTATATTTTTGGTAGATTAATTAATATTATTGTAAATGGGGCATGCATCTTTTAGTAAAGACACCCCCATAAAATAAATTTACTTAGTTTTAGTTTTAGGTAGTTTTATATTTTTGAGTTAATTAATTAGAACTACCTTACGGGTTTTTTTCCCATAAATAGTTGGTTATAGGTTTTTTTTTTACCATTCATTGGTAAAAACTATATAAATCAATGTTTGCAATGAAAAAGGGTTAACAGAGTAAAGGCACCCTTATGTACTTGATTTTTTGAATATTAATAAAATACTTGTGCACTCGCACGAAGTGGGGACAAGGTTCAAACTATTTTATTCAAGGAGTTATTAGGTTACTTATTTGATCTATGAATCCATCCTCCTAACTCTAATATGTAAGTAATGGGAGATCGAAACTTATTTATATTGGTTTGTATTTATAAAAACTATGTGAATAGAGCCATGGTTGATGATGGAATGATAATATTATCCCATTTTCCTTCCTTAAAAATCTTGTTTATGGAAAAACTATTTATTTTACAATATGTAACACCCTACGAGGCTATGACAACCTCAAATATACTTCCATTGGGATCATTTTGATCTTAGTCACTTTATACCCCAAGATGGTGTTAACTAAGTTCTATGTCATAGACAAGGATCCCAATTAAAATATGATCTTAAGAAGGCCTTAAATACACATGATGAAGGTCATTCCTTCAACCTTATTCCAAAAAATCTAGTTCTTACACCTAGAAAATGTCTTTGTAGCATAGGAGGGTTCCAAACCCTTCAATATTTTACAAGTAATCATGCATAAATATCTCAGGTTACACATTAATTATCATTTACCTACCAATAGAGCCATAAAACCCTCATAATTGGTTAATGTTATTGAATCCATAAAGTCTAATTTAGTTATCTTAAAGAAGGGGGATAAAATACCATAGGATATGTTAAAATATAAATTAGAATAAAAATATGTAATGATGAATAAAGAGACCACTAACCTATAAATAGTCATCGGTCCATCAACTTCCACCATGTCTATAACAGAGATCATCAATCTCTTGGAAAAAGACACTCCACTCACCCTCCCATTTGACCCATGAGGTTTGGGGACCTATGATTTATATGAGACTTAGGGATAATAGCCTTGAGGGGGGTTAGATAATCATCCATAACTTTTTGTGATAGAGGTGTATGGGAGTGAAGAATCCCTAATTCATAATAACCATCCTAGAAACTACCAACATCATCACCTAATACTCAACCATGTAAGGGAAATATATGCTTCACGTTACACCCTTATCACTTCTAAACCTATTTAGAGTATGCTCTTGGATTTAAATATGATATGACATACCAATTTTATAGTCCCTAATCCATTAAGTTTTATCAGATGTTAGCTATTCTACTTTGGCCTACACCTAATTATACTTCTCATAATTCTCCAAGTTATCTAATGAGAAACCAAACTGTTCTTCCTCCCCTAGTCATGTCAATGCTTAGGGAAAGTATTTATATCATGATGGTAGGTAAGATATAAATAAACATTAGAACTCAAAATTACCAATAAATTCATAAAGGGGGACTCTCACTTCCCTTGCAAAGAAATAAGACCCTAGAAAGTCATTAAATTTTTGTAGGCTTTCCCACATATAAAAATAGGATAAATAGTGATACCCATATCCTATTAATAGTATTTCAAGTTGAATAATAATGATTTTAAACCTCCTACACTATAATTAGACCCTAATTATGTTATAATACTCCCCATGCCAAAATAATATCCTAATTATGTCAGCACACTTCCTACCCCAAACAAAAGGGAAAGTAAGTATATCTTTGAATTTATGGAGGTAATCTCCTACCTAGACCTATATATTAGAAAAAACCTTTAAATTTACAAAAAATTCTTCCCTTACTTCATCCAAATCATATGCAAAGCCATTTATACCTTTTTTATCCCTTCTGTTAGCCTCACAAAGGGGATAAACTCATTATTTTCCCAAGCCTCAAGACTAGGGACCCTAATAAGGATTACCTAACATTTTTGATATCCATATGATCATGATATCAAAATACTAATAAAATTAATCAAATGACTATCCCCATTGTACACATGATCAGTAGGTCTTTTACTATGATGGAGTCAAGTGCCACCTAGGTGTTGGGGTAGGAATCATTCTCATTTCTCCTAAAGGGTGAATCATGCATTCTAGCTTCAATCTAGAATTTAAGTGTACAAATAATAGGGATAAGTATGAGGCCCTATTATTTGGCATGCTCATTTAAAAATTATTAGGTATTCAAAACTTAAGGTTCCAAGATCACTCATAGTTAGTTTGAAACCAAGTTTATGAGGTCTATCAAACAAAGGCCAAAAACCATCAGTAGTAAAATATTGATGTGTGCAATACCACTAAAGAATTTAACTTTTTTTCTATAAAATAAACCCATAGGGAAAGAAACTAACTTACCAACTCCATGGTTTCCTTTTCTTTAGGATTTGATCCCCATCCAACAATTCCAATGTTTAACTTCATAGTTTTGGTCAAAACATAGTCTCTTATGTACAAAACTCAAAATGACCAAATCATAACCCACATCAAGAATAATAATGATCCCTTGGTCCATGAATTATCTAAAAATTATGAATCCATCCTTGATTTATTATGATCTTATGATGACCTCCCATTATTCCATCACAAGAAGGGCTTATCCCTTTCCCATTATCCCATATCGGCCCTCAAAATTGAATATTATAATTACTACTATCACATTGAGGATTACATATCTTCTAATGATGAAAATCATGTATTTAATATAGAGGGTTAATATCCTCATATTATTTAAACTCCTAACATGTTTGAAGAGTGAAATTACTCCCTCATCAAATTATTCATCAAAATTAACATTGGGATGGAGGAGAGTCCTAGACTTCTCAAGCTAGGGTCTTCACTCTATGAATAGGAGGTAGAAGGCCATACTAAGTTCCTCAAAGAACTCTCAAAAGCTTCACTTTTTCCTATACATACATAATAGGCATCAGCCCTAATGTGGTCATCCATAATTAAGTTACAACACATGATGCAAAACTAATCAAACAAAAGCTCAGTCCTATCAAGCCTAAGGTTTCATTAATGGTAAAAGAGGAAGTAATAATACTTTTAAAATTTGGATTTACTAAGATAATGGACTATTCAAAATGGATGTCTAACGTTATCCATGTCCTCAATAAAAATGGTAATATCATAATATGTATAGAATTTTGAGACATTAACAAATAATGTCCAAAATGCTACTTCCCTCTCCCATCCATTTACATCATTATTGATTCTACCATAGGGTACAAATTGATATTACTCATGGATGGTTTCTTTGGGTACAATAAAATTTGTATTTCTGATGAGGATCAAAGCAAGACCTCCTTTACCATACCATGGGGAAATATTTTATGTTATAATTCCCTTCAATCTCAAAAATTTAGGGACAATGTATCAATGGCCATGACCCACATATTTCACAATCTCATTCACAAGATAGTGTATGCCTATGTAGATGATATTCTAGTGAAGGTGAGTATAGATCATTTAGAGGTGTTACACACCATACTAACACACTTGATCTAATATGGTGTTACTCTTAACTTGGATAAATGTGTGTTTAGATTCACCAGAGAAAAAATCTTGGGGTATATCATATCCCAATGTAGGATCGATATTGAACCTATTAAAATTTGAGAGATCTTAGAAACACTCCCTCCCGTAGATGAATTATGCATCAAAACATTCTTATGTAAATTGGGATATATTACATGGTTAATTCTTAATCTCTCTTATATCATTCATTCCATAAACAACATGTTAAAAAATACAAGTGGCTTGATATCAATAAATTATTCTCAAGATAAATTTGAATCAGTATAACACTTATGTATGTGTCCTCCTATGCTCATGGCACCTAATCTAGACAAGTGCTTGATACATTATATTAGATGAATTGAGGTATCCCTCACCTATTGGGTCAAGAATATAAAACTAACAATTAACATGCCATTTATTTCATTATCTGAACCCTCATTGATTATGAGACAAGATACACTAAAGCATAGATAGAATGCTTAGTAATAGTGTTTATAAACAAACAATTGTGATACTATATGTTTAATCAAGAGACGAGTTATCATTAGATCTCAAGCCCTATGAAATTTTCTAACTCATCAAACTCTCTCTAGGAAGGTTGGGTGCTTAATTACACTCCTAAGTGAGTTTTATTTAACTTACATCAAATAAAATTTTATTAATGGATAGATCATCATTGATTTGTTAATTGATTATCCTTTAGAAGTTAATAACCCCATCAATACAAACTTCCCTGATGAGATGATTTTATATGTAAAAAATCTAATTATTATCTCCTCCCCTTGGTACAAAAATATCATTAATTACTTGATTGACCATACTTACCCAAAATATGCTAACCCACAACAAAAGAGATGTCTTCACATCATCATGTCTAAGTACATTATTATAGATAAGATCCTTTATCATAAGGATTTTGACATGTTACTATGATGTGTTGACTAAAAGGATTTAGAGAGTTTTATTTCATTATCATAATGTAATTTTTGGTCGACACTTTGGCATGCATGAAACTACTCTAAAAATACACAAGATGGGATATTTATAGTCTACTCTAGATTATGATGTTGTGTATGTAAAAGCAAAAAATATCATCATTTTCACACAATATACATATTCCCACTAGGAAATTGCATCCCATTGTCACTCCATGACCTTTTTCCACTTAGGTATTAGATTTAGTAGATAATCCTTCCCATTCTTCCTTAGATGGTCATCACATCATTATCACATCAACTAAATATTTCACCAAGTGGGTATAAGCAATGCCATTAACAACTATCACAGGATTAGTCATCACAAATTTTATCTTGAATCAAATTATCTATTGAATTGAGGTCCCCATAGGTCATAATTACTAACAAAGGATCCCCTTCCAAAAATCCCTAAATTTGTGAACTATGTAATTAATTTTTTATATCACACCACTTGGCCTCCCTATAGTATCCACATGCCAACAGTCAAGTTGAAGTTACTAATAAGACCCTAAAGTCAATTTTAGCAAAATATTGGGGACTCTAAATGAGATTGGCACTTTTATCTATATCCAACACTATGGGCTTATAGAACAACTATTAAAAGACCCATTAAAGCAACACCATACTCACTTATGTTTGGATATAAATATATTCTACCCTTTTAAGTATAAATACCTGACATTTAAATTTATCTATAAGGTATCCTAGATCATGAAGAATGTATAGAGGTATGGATGGTTGAATTAGAAACTTTAAAATCAATACCAGATCATCATGCAAACAATCATATTTCCTATGTTGATCATATGAGTAGACATTAAGAAAAAAATGTCCACAAATTCTCAATTCATATAGGAGACCTTGTCCTTAGCCTTGATAGTCAGATTGATAAAAATAAATGAGAATGTCAAAATTATAATTTAAAGTGGTTAACCCCTATTTAGTGATATAAGACTTATAAAATGGAGTCTATCATTTGTACACTCTAGAGAGCAAGAAGTAGGATGAATGTATAAATTCCTTGCACCTAAAACACTTATATATCTAATACTTTCATATCATGTCATTCTCATTCACATTTCATTTTCATATTTTTTATGTTTGTTTATATATAAAATGTGTTATTCAATGATTATTTAGTTGTTTTTTCACATAGTATAGAAACTTTCAACATGTAGCATATCACATCATCCCATTCTTGCATTTCCTTGTCATCCCATGGAAAACATTCTTAGAATCAACATTACATTGGCCTTTTTTATAGTTCCTATGAGTAGAGAACATACATCTTCCCATTATTCTTGCATAACTTATAAAATGCTAGCCCACAATATAGTTTATAAGTTTGACCAAGATATAATCTCCCCTTATGGTGCCTTCTAAAAATATGACATTAGCATGCTTAAAAATAGTTAACTTTACTCACTAGTCTTGGTCTTCATTGATGATACCTTACATCTCATTATTTGCATGGGTCAATTATTTACGGATAAAGGTGTTGTAATTAAAATAATAATAGACATTCTGGTGAAAATCAAAGGATTATACAAATACAAAAATTCAAATTCCACATATCTTTCCCTTTGTTAACCTTAAATGTTGATCCCTCACATATTAATGGTTCCATGGAGTTACCATTAAGGAGATATTCTCTTACTCTCCTAGATATAATGTTCGATGATGAGACCATGTGTCTTCTTAGTCACATGAGACTAGTGTAGGGGATCACAAAGAAAAATAGAAGTCAAACGTAGAATCAATATCAAATCAAAGGGTGTCCAAAAATAAAGTTCTTCAAAAAGCTTTCCTCCATGCCTATGTTTAAATAAGGTAACCTTTCCTCATTCACCATTTTTTATCAAGACTATTATCTCTATATGAAACCAACAAAGTTAGTGTTTTATAAGTCTAGTAATAAGTAAATTTTCCCCTTTGCTCATAAACATTAGGTCATATTTTTTTTCCTATGAAATTTGTATCTATGGATTTCATTCTTTATCTTCTCACATTTATATTATTTTTTTCTTCATTCCTTGTTGTAAATTGAAAGTCATATGTTGTGTAAACAAAACAAGTAGGTAGTCACCTATAAATCAAATGTTAGCACATTTTTTAGTTTCATATATTTATTCATCACATTACATCATTTGAATTAATTATATTCCCACATATATATAATAATTTCCCATAATAGCATATCAAAATAAAAGAGATAGATATACACCATCATATACCTAGCCATATAGAGTGCATAAATTGAATAGAAAAACATGGAAGTTAAAGTCACACACATAAATGGCAAATCACTATAATACATTGAATCATATCTATATATATCATGATAAATATCAAGTTTTTATAATAAAGAGGTCAAACACAAACACCTTTTTGGAGGGCTAATATTCCTCAAGGTATGGTAAAAAGGAATCGACATATATAATAGTATGGAATGAACATTTGGAATATTTATCAGGAGCATGTCCTCTTCCTATGAGAGGGTTCTAATGTAGAAGAATTTTTGTGAATCTCTCTAGTTGCATCTCTTGTTATATCTTCTATTAGAGGCTGCCTCACCCTCTCTAATTTGAAGCCAATATAGTGACCCCTAATATCACCCACCTCTAAAGTTGTCATCCTTATCTTGTGGCTAGATTTTTTGCCTTCTCCACTCACCATAGTATCTACCAAGGCCTCCACCTTCCTTACTCTAGCTAATAGAGTGATGTTCTCCATCATCATTCCTACCATAATAGAATCATGGTACATTTTATTGAAGACAATTGTGTGATGGCCAGTCCCTATAGGGAGTCTAAGATCAACCAAAACCTAGTCTCTAGTCTGACTAATGATCAGTTAAAAAAGGTTGATCAGGGTGTCCCTAGTCATCCACCTCCAACCACCTATAGTATTTTCAGTCATAAAGTATAAAAATAAATGTTAGATGTAGTCAATATAAAATATCCAATGCACATAAAATCAACTAAAAAATTAAAATAATCAAAGTATAGGTTGTAATAAAAAAATGTAAATCAACATTTCATATAGGTTTCCCTTACACTAATCAAGATCAAAATCATCCTCTATAGCCTCAACATCATTTATGTCTAGGTCTTCCTCTAGCTTGACATATACTAGATCCCCACCATCTCCCTCTCCAAGATGTTATTGTGCAAGTTCATCTTGAGTAGGATCCTATCATTATGGTGGTGGTTATGGTGGTGGGCCCTTTTGTTTTTGTCTAATTGATCCCTAGCCTCTTCCTCCTATAATTGACTGCAAAGGAGGTCTCTATAGTGATCCTAGCTGAGTTGGTCAGGTGATGGGCACCCCTCTCACAAGTGGGTGCCATGATAATTGTCCTAGTCTTATTGATCTCACATCCTATATACCCCTATAGACAATGCCATGAATGGTAAGTTTTACCATATAGGTCATGTCAAACTAATAGGGAACCCTATCTATAGGGTGTAATTTAACCTATAAAAGATTGTCCCAAACTTGAGTGGCCAAATGAATATTCCAAGGTAGGCCCTTTCATTATACCATTTACTAACCATATCTTAGTATGGTAAGGTAATGAAGTTGGTCATTATTAGAGTCCCCATTGCTCAGATAAAATCATGGAATGGTGACACATATATCCACCTAGTGGCCTTGATATCCTTGGGTTCTCTAATCAATATTCCCCTATGATAAGGGATAATTGAATCATAAATTCAACCCATGATGACTATCAGGTGATTGATCAAGAGGGATCCCTAACATGCTACATGGTAAATATCTTTATAAGTCTGAGCTAGTAACTCCTAACTCTAGGATTAGTGTGCCCCTCTCTCCTTAGTACACCATACTATCGATGACCAATTGAATAACAATCTATTAGTGCCCTTATATCCCACTAATTTAGAGGAATGGATTCTAATGATCACCTTATGTAGGTATGGGATCATTGGTCCCTCTACTTAGGAAAGCCTCATGCCACACTTCGTACCCACATCAGGTACATTGGCATCTATGAAATGCTTGGCTCAACTTTAGACCTCATAGTTATTATTAGATACTTAAATAGAGACTATCCAACCTATTATGGGAAGGCCTTTAATCTAGTAAACATAAATAAGGGTGATATTACACTCCCTTGATGCCTGGGAGAACACAAACATGTTCTAATCAGGGTTCTAATAGGTTATAATTCACATAGTAGTCTACTAAATGTTGGAATAATCCTTGCTTATGTTATCCATAAAATCCCAATGAGGTTAAGAATGGCCTGCTCATTTAGTATTAAGGGTGGAAATACTTAGGGGAGCCACTCTTACTCCTAATATCTACTCCAACATATATACACCCCCTACAATAAATGAAGGAAACCCTAAGTCAACTCAAGGTACAAATCTTCCCTTTAAAGTCTCTTATTTACCTATCTTTCCCCCTTTTAAATGGATGAAACCACCCTTTTTATAGGCATTGATTATGCAACCACTACAGGTGGTTATTTAATGAATGTAGGTAGCTACATAACTAACCTAAGTGATTGTGTAACTTCCTCTAAGTGGTGGTTATGTAACTTACTATTCTACAAATCACATTAGTTACATAACTAACATGATGGTAACATAAC
Organism: Torreya grandis; assembly: GCA_037957365.1. Taxonomy (NCBI): domain Eukaryota; kingdom Viridiplantae; phylum Streptophyta; class Pinopsida; order Cupressales; family Taxaceae; genus Torreya; species Torreya grandis. The sequence continues at coordinate 653,543 of JARHVA010004031.1, forward strand.
CATTAGTCTACAAAGACTAATGATTACATCCCCAAGTAGTGATCTAATATTTCATGTACTTGCCTTTCCAAAATCACTTAAAAACTCACAACATTCACCCACATTAGCAAAAAATTTACATATTTCTAATATACCCCACTTAGCAATCATTTCAAAACTAAAAATTCTAAATTCCATTATATTTTATCAATTTTTTAAGAAACATTTTAGATTTATTTCAAAATATAAAAGTACAATAAAAACTTACCTTTTCCTACCCAAAAAATCCTCTCACTAATAAGTTTTCCATTCTCTCTTCCTCCTATTTCAATTAATTACTTTCTCAATTGAAACAGCCATAGGTAATCTAGAGCTCAAGAAATCACAAAAATCTAAATGCACAAATGAATTAGTTTTTGGAAAATTTTCAACTATATTGAACCCCAAACTATCCATTTTAACTTAAAAGCTTTATAAATTAGTAATGTTTCTTTATTTCACTTACATTGTTCATGTTACATACTATATTCTTATGATTTATATTTCAAAACTAATAAATTAATAAGTTTTCTAACTCTTTTATAGCACATTTTACAATTTTATAGATACATGATGACTTCATGCCAAATTTATTACCTCAATGGGGAGATTAATGTATTATGATCTTATCCACATGTATGGCAGGTACTCTTATCCATAATTTGATTATATAGTTTAATTTATTCTTTTTCATTACATTGCACTTTATTCTCCTTTCCTCCTCACAAATTGTGTGAAGTCCTAATTGGATTTTTTCCACTACTTAGGTAAGTAAGGTAAGTATTCTTAACCTCTTATTTCCTTTCCAATTCCTTTACTTAGGAATACACCTTTCCAAATCATGACAATTCATCCTCCTAAGGGGGAAATATATATGCACCTAAATTTTACACAGTGTGACATTACCTATACAAATTTGATGATGATGTAATGATCTATTTTTTGTGCTTCATAGTGAAATCTCTAACTCCTTACTCCCCTTTTACTTCCATAATCCTCCCTTGACCCCTTTTGGTCCACTTTTTTTTTTTTCTATAGATTATGTTGTCTTGTTTTAAAAACTTCCTATGCAATATAAAATCACCTCTAAGTGAAAAAATTGATGCATTCATTTACAAAATTGCCCCTCAAATTACATATTCATCATGATGTTTTCATAACTTACATGGTGATTATATCATAATAGGGTGGTTTCATATTCAAAAAATGGTAGTTGGTGTAATTATAAGCAATGATTATATCACCAAAAGTGGAAATTTTATAACCACCCCTGTATAAATTATTGGTTATATCCTTTTACATTCATATTCTAAAATTAGCTCTTGAGAATCATTACTTGAATCATTTTTAATGATTTTTATTGCATTTATTTTTTGATCCATCCTAAGTTCACCTCTAGTTAAGCCAAATTCACTACCTTTTATATTTTCAATCATTCTGAGTCCCTTCCAAGTTCAACTTATAGTTGAACTTAGTTAAATGACTTCTTATAATATTCCAACTCTTTCTACAAAAAGGACATTTTGGCCTTATTTTATATCTAAAGATTACCATTATAAGTTTTTATTTTAAATATTTTATAGCCATAGTCCTACTAAAATTACCTAAAATTCTAACCTCTATAGTTTTTGGGTTGAGTAAATTACCATAGGTGAAGAAGTGTTATTAGTTTAACAACTTTGTCTTTATAAATAAGAGCATTGGTCAACCTCAATTTAGTTACTCTTCATTAGTGGTTGTGTCTCTTATATTACCCAATTTATTTTATATCTTGGTCATCATCCAATTACTGAGTTCCCATAATTCACACAAGGATAAAAAGTAGCTAACATACTGAGGATTCTTTCATTAACATACTACATGAATTTTAGTTGATCTATGCCTTGGTTAGGTTGGAGTATCTTTTGATTTCAATATTTTTAATTTATTATATTATATAAGTAGAGTTATTATTGTATTATATTAATATCATCATTCATAAAAAGAAATTTTGATAGGAAGATATGTTTGTTTCTTTTAATTATCTTTGTTGCCCAAAAAAAAGTAGTTAATTTTGATTGTGTTTGCATTCCAATGGATTTATTTTCTCTCCATTATAAAATAAATTCATATAAAAATCATAGTGAATTTTAAAAAATTTCTATCCAACATAGCATTTCATTTTCAAGGTCTAAATAAGTTTTCTTGTAATCAAAATAATCAACTAGTCAACTATGAGACCTCAGACAATATTAGGTGCACAAACAAAGCAAGTACATTTATGGTTTTATTTGTTTTAGATGAATTTAAAAAAAATTATTCCCTCTTTAAAATCAAAAATCATAATTCATATTTTTTGTTTCTCTTTTGGTAAATCATTTAAAAAAAAATTGTTTACAATAAACTAGGAAAGTTGAAAGGCTAGATTAGCTTGTTCATGAACAGAAAGTTTTAAAAAGAAAAAAAAAATTGGTATTGTTATTTTTTATGATATTTCCTTATAAATTACTTTCACATTTATAATACACAATTTTCATGTTTAAACCATCCCACATAAACAAAACAAAAACTTGAAACACATCGCCACCTAGATTGCATCTAGATAATGTTAGGAAAAATTAACACTTTACATAATAGTATAGGATTCTTCCTCTCTCCTTTAAATGCATCATGAATTATTAGAAAAGGATAAAAATAAGATTGTTTTATCATTTATTTATATGTTGTTTTTTGTTTACTTTTAAAATTTTAATTTTAGTAAGCAAGCACTTTACCTCTATAAACTCAATAAAACTAAAAAGAAGCTAAAAAACAATGAAAACTCAAGAAAATAAATTATGTCAAGAAGCCTTTAAAATACATGAAAATAATTGTATTTCATTATAATCCTTGGAAACAAATGAAATCATTCATGTTTCATCCAAGCCTTTCCTATTCATGTAAGCACCACACAAAAATTATTCCTTCAATATCATAACAAACACACACAAAAAGGCATTATCTAACAAGCTCATACACTTCTAACTTGGATTTTAACTGACCTCCTTTGGATGAACCTTATTGAGACACCAAGTATTATCTACCATACTTTATTTCCTAGGGTTAGAGAACCCAAACCTATAGTTGGCATATAGTCTAATTTTATTACCAATCTAAGATGAGAGGTTTTCCATTCCACCCCAAATTTTCATCTTATTATTGACTCTTGACTACTTTAGATAAACAAGAATGAATTACTGATCCATCCATCATTTTACTTATTCATAATAAATGTCATCACTAAAAACTTATTTATACCTATTTTCCAACTCACACCTCTTTATTCTCCTTAAGTCTAGCGTCATCTTATATAATATACATTTATAGATGTTAATTATTAGGCATAGCCAACTTGATAGAGTATATATTTTCCCAAAATTCATTTAGCTTGATCTCCCACATTTCCCTAGTCCTATAATCGACTAGGGGCTTCTCCTTATTATGCTCTCAAAAATCAAAGGACCTTGGAGCTTTATTTCTACATATCTTGATGTTCTTACCAAGCACCATGATGCTACTGAGGTATGTTGGTTTCATCATGAGAACCCATATCCACCACTCATTCTAAATCCCATCCCACCTAACAATAAACCCAATCTATAGCCCTTCCATTATGTTTTATATCTTGGATTGACCTAGAAGATTCAAGTGCATAGTTTAGCATGTGTTATTCACATGTACATAGTATATGCATGAACTTATCCATGTATATTATCATTTTATGGGGCATTGAGGGCTTAAAAACATACATATTTTGAAACCATATTGTAAAATAAATTATGATTTTTATTATATTACATTTTTTATCTATGTTTTTAAATTAAATTCTAAAATAAAATATTATTTACACAATAAAAATATATAAAACTTCCTTGGTGATTATTATCAATGTAGTTTTATTGTACCTTATTCTTGTGTATCTTTTACTCTTCTATTTTTTGTGCCTTACATGTGATTTCTTCCTAGTGTTTCATTTTCTTTATTTAAAAAATCCAAAATTTTCATAAAATACTTTTAAAAGCTTTTCATTTATCTTGGTCACATGATGCATGTCATTAATATCTATATACACTACATAATATTTACACTATGGAGTTTACACATCCATGTTTTCACACTAATTTTATAAATAATATACCTTTATCTATATATAAATTATGGTAATATATCTAAATATGGTTAACCATACTATTTTAATTTCTCTAGTGAGGATACATTGCTTACTATGTTAAGCAATCACATTAAGCTAGATATATCTATATTTACATACATCATGTTCCTTACTCTTTTACATGAGGTGTATGTATTTTACATGCATACATGAATATTTTAATGTTATTTTTAGCATATAATTACATTATAATATTGAAATTTATACATCACCACCCATAACTTTGATGTAGGCATTTTAATGACCTTGAATGCATTATTCTATTTTTTAGATTTCCCACGACACTTGCCTTCTATTTACATTGACCTTATTATAACCCAAATTTCTTATGTTAGTTGTTATTTTTCATTGGAATTGACCACTTGAATATTTTTCTTATTATTATCACTTCCATTTTTATTCTAAATGATGACAACATATTTACAAAGACACTTTTTTCATAGCATGCATTGAGTTTTAAGGAATCCTATAGACGATTAGAACCATCTTCATCTCATTATTTTAGTTTGGGAACCTTAATACTTTTTCTAATTATAAAAATTCATTCTTATTTGTGTTAATTTATATTTTCTTCTAAATATACCTAAAAAATCAAAAACATGGTTTCATACACAATCATATCTTTTTCTCCTATGAGGGCATTGTACTCAAGAATACCATTTATTGGCATATCTATATACACATTTCTTTCTATTTGGTTGAATTTTACACTCACATGATTCTCATTAAAATATTATGAGTTTATCTTTAAGAATCACTTTAGAATCATCTTCATATGGGTGTAAGACATTAGTTATCTCATTGTACATACTGCCTTTGCTATATATGTATCACTTTAACATGCAATATTACTTACATGCTTTATTAAATTTTTATATGATTGGATTACCAATATATTTTTTCACTTAACTATATATTCCAATTTTATGTTACATGACACATTTATTTATGGGCAATACTGTACCCCCACATTTTTTACATATACAATTTTCCCTACATATTCTTTACTTTAGATAGTAATATTCACACTAAGATTAACATATGATGGATATCATTATTCTATATGAATTTATTTAAGAATTTTTACATATTATGGAGACAAGATGTATTCCCCAAACACATAAATATATTTACCTATTGGCTGACATTTTATTTGTCCTTGGCATATAGTTGGCTTTATCATATATCGTGATATGCCAATTTTGCATTACACTTTGGGACATACATTACATAACTAGATTTGAATATCACATAAATCATTATAATTGGTACAATATACACTTTATAACATTATGATTATGATTATTAATTACTACATGCTTCATATTTACCATAAAGGGTAGAAACATCCAAAACATTGGTAAAAAATAAAATAAAATAAAAACATTGGAATTTTTTTACAAAGTCAAAAACATTAGGAAAAAATACAAAATTCAAAATCAATGGAAATTTTTCAAAAAATTAAAAGATGTATATTTATACATGTTTAATATTGGCCTATTCTATAGTTTTTCATTATCCATTATTTATGCATAGGATTTACATAATATTTTTTTTGAGAGTGTGCTATGAAAATTCACTTGTTACATACTTTCCCATAGTGCATCCACATTTTAGATGCAACAATTTCATAGATAGCATTCCATAGCTTGGGTCATTTCCATTTTATAGTATTATTACATGGTGACATATATCATTTCTTATATTTTATTAGTTTGAGCTAGACTATATTATTTTTTATAGTATCTTATACATATATTATCACATGGGTACTTTTAATAAGTATTTTTACACTATTAAATTAATCTTTTGAGTGTGAATTATTTATTGCATGCTCATGTGTTTTTTTTTTAATTTTTCATCCTTGTTCTTAGAATATTATAATGTAGACTTATTTTTTGAGTTTTCTCATGAGTCAACTAACTAAAATTTAGAGTCACTAAATTGGGTGTGATCATTAATATTGTGTGGTCCTTATTTTTTACATACATTTCCATGATGGTTACCATAAATTCATGGGCATATTTCTTGATTATTTAATGATATTTTTTTGGGATTATCTTGGGTAAGTTTTTTGGTATGGGTATACTAGTTTTTCCCATTGAAAATTTGGATTTTTTCATGATCTATTGTAGCATGATTGGATAATAATTTAAAAATTCCAACTTTAAAATTCAAATTCAAATTCATAATTCCACATATATATAAAATAAATTGATATAGTATTTTATAGAATATGAAGGTAATTTTTCAATTACATATGTTTTAGATATTGACACATTAATAATAAATTATTTTTACTTGAATATGGTTGTTTTAATGTGTTATTTTGTGATGATTGATTGCATAAATAGGGTTTTTATCCTTCGACACAAACTAGGATCATTTATAGATGCATTTTTCAAATTGTGGATGTGTATATGGTGATTGAGGATGAGATCATTATCTATTTATTTGATCAATAAATGGATATAGTGTTGTTGATTCCCTATAAAATGTCTTGAATATTTTTGGTGGTCTTTTTGGCATAGCCACACCAAATCTAGGTGGGAAAAAATTAAAGAGAGAAAAATTTCTTAAAAATGAGGGTTCCAGCTTATTCTTCCTTACACATCTCCTAAAATAAAGTAGGATATGGAACCAACTTCCCTAAGGTATCTATCTACCCATTCATGGTGTATTAGATACTTTAGTTGGATGATGAAATTTTATACATACAAGGGTCCTATTAGAAGTATTCTCTAAGATTTAGGCAAGAAACCTTTCATTTATATTGGGATCAAAAGAGATGGCTCATTTAAGATTATCAGTGAAATAATTATTGGTTGATGTCTATCTCTAATCTATTGATTTCAATAATGCATAAAAGACAAGTGATAGGATGAACATGCAGTCTAGATAAATCTTGAACAACTGAATACAATTCAGACTATGTTTTAAATCTAAAATAACAAAGATATAAAATTTAAGAAAAAGAGAGAGGAAAATGAGAAAATAAATATGAAGTCATTTGATAATTAGGGAAGTTATAGTTCTATTAAATATAAAAAACTATTCCTTGTGTGGCCATCATAAAACAACTGGAACATAAGGATAGTGTGAGAGTTTGAGGATTAACAAGCTACATAAAAGAGTTAAACAAAGCCACCATAGATAATGATTAGGTAATTAATATCAATAATATAGCTCTAATATAATAGATAATTCATGAAATAAAACACTAAGATTCATTAATTTTCAAATAAAGTATAGAAATGACATCAAATAGCCTCAACTCATGCTCAACTAAAAAAACTAAGATATGAAAGCAATAAATTACAAGGGAAAATAAAAAGGGTCAAGTCCTCTACTTTATCTCTAAATTATAAATGGAAAAACCTTTTCAAAGTCTTTAGGAAGTCCTTATATAGACTTTAGTCTAATGACCAAATGAAATTATCCTTATAAAAGTGGTTTCAAACACTCAATGAAATGTGTCCATATCAACCCAATCTTATAAAACTCCATGCACAATCTTGATGAAATTAGGATTATAGCTTCAGTAACTAACTTTATTATTAAATTATAGGTAAGTAGAGTAATTGAAGGTCTTCTCATACTAGTAATTTGGCCACATTCTACTTGGTCATGGCCATACCCAATTAAAATGACTTATTATTATTTATGTCCTGCCTCAATCCCAATGAGCATGATAAATCTCTCTATTTAGTGTCAGTATCTAATCTACATAAGAACTTGCATACAAAAGAGCCTTTATCCACTAGAAGATAAAAATATTAATGAATTACACTAGTTTGAGTGTATTTGTAGTCATGTTTATGTGATTCTATAGTTTAGATAGGTAAAATGGGTAATATGTGCATTTAATTTAGGTCTAGATATGGTTCATGGAGACCCATGTATCCTCTTCAAGAGGTCACTCCATGTGGCCCGATATTTCTACTTAATTGAAATCCAACATGTCCTCACATGTCAAGGTCCAAGTTATGAGGTAGCATCTAATTATTTCATCACATTTTAAGGGCCCCACATCACTTGAATTTTATTTAGATCATGGTGTTGTGAGATCTTGACAAGTGACAAGATCTCATTCACCCATAGATCACATTACTCAGTTTTACAATTAATGTACCTAATTACCCTAGAGTTTTGATATTATTCCATATGGCATCTATTATTAATTTTCTACCCTTATACTTAGAAAGGATCAACTACTTCTCAAAATACTTAAAATTGTATTTGGTCATTGTCATTGAGTACTTGAGGTATCTTAGTAGTATAAGAGAGGGTCAGATGTGCTTAGTATTAGAGGAAACATGTTTGAGTACTGATATTATGTTAAAAATCCATGGTGATCCTCATATCATATTGTGTGAACTTGTTTCAAGGATCCATCTTATGTTTATTTTGTATAAGAGTCTATAACAAGTTTTGATGTGGCCCTTATGATCCAAAATCACTCATGAAAGGATGGCCTATAATGTTACATCCCATGGCCAGTCATGTGTCTATTTAATCATGCCAAACAATTATATAAAATGGTAGAATTCAAGGAGGTTTTATCTAGTATGAGGAAGGAAGGGTAACCTTGTTTTAAGCCTTAGCATATTTTAAGGTTTTTTAGTAAATGTTAAGATATTTTCTTTGATTGATAATTCATTTGAGATCTTGCATTTATTACCTTCAATGGGTGTTCAAGCCATGTGAATAATGTTATTATGTTCCTTAGGACATCATTAATTCATTGTCAAGGGTAAAATGTCTCCAAAATGGTTTCATTGCCATCATAATATCGTTTTAAGGTAGTTTCATATGTAAAATAGGGTATTTTTAGAAGTCAAACACCCTTCATTCTCCAAAAGGGTCCCACACACTTCAAAAAATGACCTTTCAACTTCCCTTCATTTATACCCTTTAATTTTAAGGTATATTTAACTCTTCATTTCCATCCTCTTATCCTCTAATGGATTTTTTAAAATCTAAAACATAAAAAATGTATAAAAATGATGATTTATAGGTGTTTCCAAGACTTTTATAGGAAGGTCAAATTTAGAGGAGGTTAGACATATTATGGGGGATCCCTTACATGCATCATAATAATAATACATGCTCATAGAGTCAAGAGAAAGGTATACATGGAAATATGATCTCCATCAAGCTCTTCATAAGATCACAAGGGCTAGTTTGAGGTAAATGGTATGGTCCATACAGGGAGAGTCAGATCCCAAGCTCTTATCTAGAGATAGATTCCCTATTGGGGTTGAAGTTAGTGATATTTTTTTCCATATTAAAGCCTTTGGATTTATGAATAATCACTAAGACTCCCTGGTGATCTTAAGCCCTTTAAAAACCCCATAAGCTCAAAATTATAAGTAGATTTATGAAAATTTTAAGTTCATAGTGATATATTGAGTATGGGTCAAGGTATAAAAAAGTCTGATGGGTATCCCAAACTCCTATAAACATGTTCTCATGGAACTTTTAGGGTTAGATCAATACCCAATTTCCTATGGTTTATAGGTTCTAGAATCATGTGCTAAGGGTATTATGTTTCATGAAGAAGTTGAGCAAAAGGGTGATCAATGAAAAGTTTCCATGATTCCTCATGTTCCTCACATACTTCACCTAGTCACAATTTGGTCATAACATATCTCCTTCAAGTCCCTCAATGCTCACAATGTGAGTGAAGGAAAAAATCTCCAAGCATGACTTAGTTGTTCTCATAGAAACCCATCTCTAGGATGAAAGTATATGAATGATGTCTTGATTAGGTTATAGGGGTGATTTAAGAATTTGGAGGATCTCCTCTTTCAAAATAAACAAGCTCCCATATGATCCTTAATACAAGCACACATAAACTAGCTCCAAAAGAATCTATGGGCTATTTAACATGATTTAAGGTTTCTTATAATCGTTTAATGTTTTTTAGGACTCTTAGGTTTCACTTTCTCCATCAATATGTTTGATTCACTTGGTCAAATGCATTTACCTTATTGAATACCTAGATGGGGGATGTCTAGGTCTCAATAGGTAGTCCTAAATGGAGAGTAACAAACCACATAAGCTATCTTAAAATACATTTTACTTATAATGAATTCATCAAGCCATTTTCACCTCATAGTGGGCTTTGGATTCCAAACTCAGAACTTCAAAAGAACTATATAAGACACATATATGCCTAAATCCTCATGCATAAGCATGTGTATAAAGGTAAGACTAAAACCTTATACAATGCCATGAAAGTCTAATGAAACTATGATAAATGAATCCCAATACATTTTGTCCATTATTAAGAGGTTAGTGGCATATTTTGAAAATTTGGGTTCAAGCCCAACTTTCAAGAATTCTCCCAACCCATCACCTATAATTGGGCTTAGGCTAATGCAAGAAATTATTGTATGATTATGAAGATGACAATATTAAGAAAGTTAAAGAGGTTATAAGGAGGTCAATTGAGTTCCCAGTATGGTGTAAAAAATCTTTATCTTGCTTGTTGGCCTATAAAAGGACTCCAATTGCAATCAAATGCCTCAAATCATCACCTACAAGAATGTAGCCAAGTTGTCTCCAAACTTGAGTATAATATCTCGCATACACATTGAGGTTAGATCTCAAGAAAATGCACAAGGTACATATGTTATTTAAGGTTAAGGGGAACATAAAATAATTTATAAATAAGCTAACCAATAGGCCCCTCTAACTCTACATACATAGTTGGCTTAGTTTATATAGGTCTACCTAGCTAAGTTGGACTACCTAATTGGTTTAAAAGATGAGATATTTTATAAGGAACAAGACATGTGAAAATTAACCCATAATGGTTTCATGGAATTTGTATAGTCTAAAATATATTTTAAGGTAGAGTCAAGATTAAAAGAGCTACATAGGTCCAATTAAGCACTAACAACACACAAGTCTCTATGTATGTGTTTATAAAGAGTGTTTATTTCAGGTAAAGGGAGACTCAAGCCTAAAAAGGTGATGATATATTTATGTGTCCACTCTATGATGTTTTTAAATCTATTGGGATTGAGTAAATAAGGAAACAAGGCTACTAAGGGCATTGGTATCAATTAGCTTAAGAACCTAGTATAGGCTAGTGATGGCCATAATAGGCCTAAAGGAGAAGAATGAAAAACATAGAGGTCTAGGCCACCATGAAACTATGTCAAAGTTTGTATTTCATTGTAAAAGGAATCCTTCTTAAGTCTCTAAAGTCACCATGAATACCTATAGGTGGTCTTATGCCTTGAAGGTTAGTTTAGGCCTATAAGGCCTAAAACCCTACATAAGTCCTCAAACCTCCAACTCCACTCTTATGAAAAAATAGGTTACTCAAGAATATGTAAGTATATATTAGGTTGTATGATTATGGTACAAGTATTGAGATAGGTATCACAGGTAAGGGAATATAAAAGAATGATAATTTGGTCAAAAAACCTTCTTTTAGCTCTCTTATCATAGTTTTCCAACTCAAGATACAAGTTTCAATGCTTACATATTGAAGGAGTAATTGAATTAGACCTAGTTACTTAGGGTAATTTTATTACCCATATGGACTTACCATCCATTATGGAGATAGATGGATTTAGGGGGTATATTTATGAACAATCTTTAAGATTGTGAACATGCATAGACTATAATGGAGAAACCTCTCAGGCTACCAACCTTTACTCAGATCTCACCATACAAGATGCACGAGATAAATATGTATTAATAATATTTTATGGGGTTTATGCACTCAATATTCATGGCCTTAAGTTTTTAATCCAAGGTATGTACTTTATGAACCATCATTAAGATGGTAGGCCACTCCAAAACCTTCATCAAGAACCTAATAGTCAATAAGATATTATTGATGACTCTAATGGACATGCAACACATTAAAAACCATAATAGGACACCTATAGTTCATACATGATCCCTATTCACTAGGAATGTGGCACATGTGAAGTAGAATATAGAATGAAATGGCTTATAATGTCTAATTTTAGGTCTATTTTCATAGTTCCCAAGCATGTTAAAGGTCCTAAGTGAGTATGAAGGCCTATTGGGCCTATGCAGAGTTAGAATGATCTTCCAAAAACCATTATTTAATCCCTAAAATAGTACAAATAATCCTAATGAGTAGACTTGAATTCAATTGATGAGATAACCTTCATTTGCATTAAGGGAAGAGTGTTGTAGGTCTGCTCACATGATGAAAAGGATTTCTATAGAAGAAACACCCTTATGTCAACATTTCCAATCCATTACCATGTTAAAAACATTCTTAAATATTCCTAAGTCACAATTCTCTCACCCGTTAGGAGGACAAATACAATTAATGGGATGAGAATGGTATGAAGAGTGGTAGTTAGCCAAGTAATGGACATGTTCAAACATGTCACTAACCTTTCATAATAGGTTCATGACCTCTTGTTTCATGTCAAGGAGTAATGGATCAGTTTCAAGTAGCATGGTGTCTTCATGGGGTCAACTATGGCCAAAAATAGGCCATCTTCAATACACTTATATACCTAAAAGGTTTAAAGGCCACTATGCCACCAGGGCAATACATGGGAGGAGTTATGGGACTGTTAATACCCCTCATTCATGTTTATAACTACTTATTAGATTAATTATGGTCATCATGGCCTATACACTACACTTATATGAAACCTTATCCTTCTCTCTCCTCATGTGTTATAAATTGGGATTAGCAATCCATTATGTGCATCCCTCTATTGGGTATGAGAAAGTTCTACCCATTTGTATCTTTTAGACATTGATCTAATACAAATATTGATTCAACCTCCTCTGAACTAGTCTCTAGTGTGTTTTATTTATTTTTATTTTCATAAGTGCTTGGTATTTTTTCTCCCTTTACAGGTCCTTATCTCTCACCTAGATGTTAGTGAATTATTCTTATGTAGGTTACATGGTGTGTGAAAGTGTTAATGATTGTGTTTGTAATTAATATTGATTGATAGTGTCTTGAATCATACCTATCACTCATCATCCTTAGCTCATAGTAATTAGCATAACCTCCATGTGAATTACTAATGTGTAGGAGTCCTTCAGAGAGAGTGTGCTAGTAACTAGTTTTTGTCTTATTCATAAAGTGTTATTGAAGGCTCAACTAGAGAGGACACAACATATTGGTGCATCACCTCCCACATCTTAAGTTTGATTTCATGATTTCTTATACCACTTTTAATTATTAAAAATAAGTATTATAAATATTTAAACTTAGTTGATGCATCATGGGAGCTAGCCCCAAAACTAGATATTCACCTCACCCAATAGGCTTCCTACACCTAGAGGTGATTCCATTATATTAGTTGGATGAGGTAGGTCTAAATATCCTTTACCTCAAGTGGAAATATAGACTAATAATATTTTTTTGCACACCTGATGAGACCATAATTTAAGGAATTTGTATCACCTACTCTTAGCATTTGGTGATCTCAATAAGTTTAAATTCTCTAGTGGCATATTAGCATCCAAATTTCATACCAAATGTCGTCACAAGGCATCATCAAATGGTAAGGAAGTTGAATTTTTTGAGTTATCTTTATATTTTTCTATAATTAAAAGTTACCCTATATCTAATCCTTATCTTACATCCCCTACTTCTCTTAATCCTATTTAACATATCCCTATTGTAACTCCTACATCTCTAATGGATAGACTTAGAAACCAAGCCTTTTTACCCTTAAATGGTGGCATCCTTTTGAACTTGAATCAATATTATTTTATCTTTACTAATTCACTCAAAATTTTCCCATACTTCATAGGGGAAAAGTATACCATTCCTACTAAACACATTGCATATATAACTGACTTTTGTTTAGTGTATAATGTGACTCAATAAAATCTATCGATGAAGCTACTAGCTACCTCCTTGAGAGGCAAGGCACTTCAGTGGTATAGAGGCATAGCACCTACCTCCATCAATACTTGAGATGAGTTTGGGGAGCACCTATTCAAGCATTTTGAGGATAAAAGTGACCAATTATCATTAGTAAAATAACAAACCATAATTAAAAGGGCCCCTTAATAATTTATGGTATATTTTAACTATAGGTTTTAGAAAAATTGGGATAGGAACCCAACATTAGTTAAAACCACCCCAAATTATGTTTTCTTGTACTATTTAATATCCCTAAATTTTGATGCGGTAGTCATGATATAGTCAATGGGTGAGAATACATTACATGATGCCTATGAAGTGGAAATAAGCATAGAAAACTCTCATTCAAATAGGAAAACACACCAAGCCCCCTCATGCCATTTTACCTAGAGATACAAACTCTTGTGCCTATCATTTTTCACATACCTACACCAACCAATAATGATCAAGTAGATACTATCCAAAGAGATAGATTAGTTTAACTTGAATGGCTACTCAAGGTACAAAACAAGATTATAGTTGCCTTAAAGAGGCAAAAAATCCCACCCAATAGACCTTACCAATCTTCCTATCCACCTTATCAATTGAATAGACCTTCATACCAAGCTAATACTCAAGGTCAGGGGTAGATCACTCTTATAAGGCCATATAGTAGTTTTAACCCTAAGTTTTCTAAGATTTCTAGAACATTAGTTCCTACTCAAAATAACTATGCTCAAAAAGGACAATAGTCTTCACAATGGCGATAATATCATGAACAAGGTGTTATCCCAATTGAAGGTTATAATTAATTTTATCTTATACAATAAAATCAAGATCCTCCCATGCAAAACAACTAGGCTCTTCCTATAGAACACAAATAAGTTCATCTTGTGCAACATAGAGATATAAATTTCATGACTCAATTTGAAAAGCCAAATCAAAAAAGAATAAAATTATTTTAGATAATGCATAGTCAATCAGCTTGGAAGTGAAACTAAGGTAGATAGTCCTATTGCAACTAATATAAGGGCTAAAATAAGGGCAATGAGTGGTGAATTAGAGATTGGGAGAGAAGCTCCTATATATTTCAACCACCCCATAATACTAATGAGAAATATGAATCCCCTAAAACCACACTAATCCAAAAAAAAATAGAATGAGAAGGGACAAGATGATAAGGGTCCATTCATACCTTAGTTCACTCAATCTTCAAGTAGTGCTACAACTCCTAAGTTTTAAGTAAAGGTTTCTATCCCTCACATTATTATTGTTGGCTAGATGAAGAATGATAGTGTCACCATACCAACATGGGACACATTATTTATTATAAGTCAGAAAGATCTTCTATAAGAAGAGTTGTCCAAACTGCACATATCATATAAGTGAGAAGAAAAATAAAGTGCAACCCTAACCAACACTAGTCAGCCTAATAAACCCCAACTATCTAAGGTAAATAAACCACCTCCCTTATATTTATATTTCATAATAGGGGATATCTTAGTGCATAAATATATGATATATAATGGGTTAAGTACATTTGTCATGTCAAACTCAATGGCAGATAATATGGGGTTAAAATATGAGTCTAATTCTAAGGGACTCTTGTAACTAGATGAGTCTCCTACTAAGACTATTAGTGTGCTTAAAGACCTAAAACTTATCCTAGATGCTTACCCCAATTACACCATAACCCAATATGTTGTGGTTTATCTAACCCATATTTTTCAATATGTTTATCTAAAGATTTCAATACTAAGATAAGAGGATACCTATCTTTTGATTGGTCTTATATGGTTTTTAGAACTAGGTATGGGACTAAAGTCACCATTAGGTCTAAGCCTATTTCTATATTTCATTTAGATCCCTATATGCATAATATGTCCAATGTCAACTACACTATTATTAAATATTATTAGGACCCTAAAGATCAAGATTTATTGAGCCACTTGATGGCATATCAAACCTACTACTTGATGAGTGGGGGAAATATAACCATGGTTATGATCCATATAAGAGCATTGAAGAAGTAGGATTAGGTATATATTATATGAATGAAAAGCCAATCATACCAACCCTATCCAATCCATGATAATACAATGATGGAGTATAGAGACTATTTTTTTATGGTTCTATGTGCAAGAATGGAAGTGGAGCAGGTATCATGATTCTTTCTCCATCTAATTAAAGGTAATTTTATGCCACAATATTCCAATTCATCTTCTATGTAACACAATATAATATAATGCCCTCATTCATGGGATATAATGGATAAAGAGAAGATGTATCAATCTATTGTAAGTTATTGGAGATAGTGAATTGATAGTTCATTAGGTGAGAGGGTAGAATTCAATCAAAAATCCACTACTCAAGGCATATAAGCATAGGGTCTTGGACCTCCTAGAGGAATGTTAGGCCTTTGTTATCCACTCAATCCCAAGAAAGGGAAATCAACATGCAGATAGATTAACACCAATAAGGGAACAATTTGGCATGCTAAGTGACATCAAGATCTTGAAAGATCAATCACAAGTCAAGGTAGTTTATAGACCCTCATTGCTTGATAATGAATTTAGTTAACAAGTCTTTCATAGTGATAGGTAGATAGTATGTTTCTTGAAATAAGAGGTAAAATTATGCTCAAGTAATCAAGGTAGACTTCAACAATAGTATGCTGGCCTATATAGACCCTAAATTGGTTAAACAACTACACGTATGATGTCTTTTCACATTCCTCTTCATAAAAGACTCTAAATGGAGAATATGATCCTTGTTCACACTAGACATATCTTTATTTTTTCTTATCTTGGTCTTATTTCTTGATTTTGTCACCCTTTTTCTTATTACCAATCATCTAGGACCTTTTGACTAGTGATTCCAACTCAACCAAATAGTATTCCCCATACCAATCTAGTTTTCCTAGGTCCCAAGCTTGTAAAATAAGAACATTAAAATTGGACTATAACACTAGACCCTAGGGTGTCTCATTTCTAGCACTCCTATCTTCTTGCATTTTGAGCCCCAACAATCATTTCTCTTCACTCAAGAGGTCCCAAACCCTTCTTATCCCCTCCCTTAAGTTTTGTTTGTCTTTTTGATTTTGGATAATGTAAATAAATCTCCCAAATTCAAAATAAATATTCTCTTATATAAATGACTTCACAAGGAATTTTATATCGAGCACTTACTACTTTAGCACACTAAGTAATTAAAAATTAATTAATAATATATCTCAAAATTTTGCATCAGACATAGATTTATATGTTTGATCAAAGAAGGGCCTAGGTGAAAATTCATTCTTGTATCCACCATGCACATTGATTATGCATGTTACCTAAGGGAGAAATACATTTGATCTAAGACCCTAGATTGATGGTTAATGTAGGTAGTGATTAAGACATCAAGGGTTCTAGATCATGTGATCATACTTCTCCTAACCCAAATTTTTTCCCCTTTTTTCTTTTGATATGTTTGTTATTTCATGTGTGTAGCTAGAACTAGGGTTTTGAGAATAAAATAGGTTATACGGTGGCACTTACAATAGATTGTAGAGAATAAAGACACCTATAAGACCCAAGAACTAGACCTCATCAAAATCTAGAACCAAAAATTGATTTGGACAATAGCGCTAGAACTGGACTATAGCATCAGACACCAAAGTGTTCACTTTTTGGTGCTCCTATCATTTCATCAAAAAAAATCTAGATTCAAGTTTTTGACATCTTCTCAATCCTATATAATAGTTTTTAGCTTCTAGATCAATCGTTTCAACCTATTTCTTTTAGATAAGTCATTTCCTTTCCTATTGTAATTGATTTGATCAAATTAATATAAATCTATGTTTTACTATATTTTATTATATTTTACCCCATAATATATCCCCTTTATTGTTTAGGAACTAAACCCTAATTTCCCAAAAATAATAAAACATTTTGTGTACCCGACTTACTTCAAACAAATACCAAACCTTAGGTACCACTAGTGTTTTATTTCACATTTTGTGCAAATATTTAATTTCAAAATTCTGATTTTTGTATAAATTTTTGTACATTTTTTTTATTAAAATTTATTTTAGAATTCCAATTATTGAAATAATTTCAAAATTCTAAAACTTCAACCCAAAACCCTAGATTTCCAAACTAGGTCCTCAAACCCCAAGCCTTTCTTACAATTTTTAGATAATTTTCTTGGAATTTTTAAAACTATTTTGGCATGTTGAAAATATTTTCAAAATATCTATGTTATTATTTATTCTTGCATTTATTTGATTAATATTACTTTTACATATTCTCTTTGGTAAAATAAATAAAATGGCCACTAAGTCACTTCTTCCCTCTCATCCTATAGATAAATTTATAAATTTTTCTCATAATTATGACAATGAATGGACAAATTTGAAAAAATTCACATTAGCCAAAAATGAGGAAAATGATTTCATTTACAATGAAGACAATTACTATTGCTGAAATGAGGAATATGATTATGCATATGAATGTGATAGTGAAGAAAAAGTAGATCCATTTTCTTCTCTCAAACCTATCTCTTTTCTTCCCTCTTCTAAAGAAAATAATTTTGATAAATGGGAAAGTTAATTTTCACCTCATTCTCCTATGAACAATGCATAAAATGAACAAATTATTCATGCATTTCCAAGTGAACCTCTCATTGGTGATATTTTTCTTGCATTTGAACCTAGTCTCTCTCTCTCTCTCTTGATAATTTTATGTTCAAATTACAAAAATATAAACACAATAGAGTCAAATTCTAAATGCATAGTTCAAATGATCCATCTCATGTCCTTAACTCTACTTTGTCATCTCAAACAATGAAAAAATAATGTCTAAATGATAACTCTCTTACTCTTAGTTTTGATATTGAAAATTAAAATAATGTATGCAATCCATTCAAGGATAACATATATGTACCTAATATTATAATTTCACATGATAATTTATTGCATATTAGAAATAATTAATATCTTCTCTTACCCCTCTCCCTAGTGATAATGGAAGTGATAATGAGTAAGATAGTGAACATGAAAATGAATATAATAATGAGAGTGAATATGAAAGTTATATGTTTACTTCTCTTTCAAATGAACAAAATTTTGATTATGATAATACATGGAATAATGATGACTATTATTCATATAGTAAATAATAAAATGCATCTCATTCTTCTAACTCTTCTCTCACTCCTCTCGAATATAATGCATTATAAAATGTTGTTTCTACTTCTATGAATTATTCTATTTAAAATGATGCACATATCAATGATAACATCACATCTTCTATTCAATTAGAATGTGATTCACTAAATAGTAAAGATACCAATGAATCTCCCAAGCCACCCATACTATAGTAGCAGATGTTTATCACTCTTCACCCAAAGAGAATAGTATCCCACATCCATCTACTAAGGTCCAAGTTACCATTCCTCCAAAGGTTCAAGTTAGAACACCCCTTATCTATGATCTAATTGTTAAATGTAGCATTCCCATGGCTAAAATAAATGATCAAATTC
This sequence comes from Torreya grandis, assembly GCA_037957365.1. NCBI lineage: Eukaryota > Viridiplantae > Streptophyta > Pinopsida > Cupressales > Taxaceae > Torreya > Torreya grandis. The sequence goes on from JARHVA010004031.1 coordinate 673,147, forward strand.
AATCCTTAAATGAATGACTTCAAGATGATAATATACCATCCCAAGAGATTTTTTTTTTTATGCATGTAGTTGGTGAATTACAACACCAAGTACAACCCCTTACTTTAGAAAATAAGGCTTATAAGTCTTGGATGGATGTCAATGACTTACATGGTAACCCACTTTTGAAGACATTTTTCAAAGCTTCATTGCCTAAGCATTTCTAGATACCATCATTAACTCAATTTTATGGAACTAGAGATCCATTAGCTATACCTTAAATCCTTTTGTAAGGCTTTGCCATCTCATATGAGTCCTTTGATTCCTCTTAAGTTGTTCTAATAGACATTAGTGAGTAATGCATAGAATTGGTTCTTTCATCACCTCCTTATTGGTTCCTTTCATAAATTTGATGAATTAGAGGAGGAATTTTTTAGATATTACATAGAAAACATGGGCCCTCATGTTATATATGAGAAACTCAATGTATTACATTAGAATTCTTCAGATCTAGTTAGCAATTATATATTACAATTCAAGACTCACATGTTAAGATTGATCTATAAATCAATAGATTTAGAGATTCAACATATATTTATTAAGGGGATTCACCAAACCCTCCTATATCATATATTATATCAGATAGAGTCCTCTTTTAGAACTTATGTTATATAATTTTAGCCTTGGAGAAGAAATTGGGATTGATTGAGGCAAATTTAGTTTATCAACTCACTCTAGATTTCATAGCATTATTCCATCTATAACTCCTAAAACACAACATATACCATGTCATAAATATGATAGGAGACCAAAATAATAAAGTCAACCACTTAAGAATAAAGAGCTAGTTTTTAGAGAACCACCTATAGTATACACTATAGAGAATAGCAGTAAGGCACCATTATAGTTTGATTCAAAACAAGATAGCCCATATGTCATATTATTAACATGAATAGATAAGAGGTTAATCACATTTCCTTATACTCATCGGTGAGATCCACATCTCTTGCATAGATAGCCACATCGGCCCTTTGGTAACTATCATCATATTTGTGGACATAGAGATAATGACTATTATGGACTTAGGGATTGTATTAATAGATATGTTGATAATGGCATCATAGAATTCACATCAAGGGAATCAATATCTCCTCCATCATGGATTCTTATACCTCATTCCTCCATGATTGAGTCATCCTAGGACATTCCTTCAAAGGAATCATTGGTTACTCATCATGAGCATAATGAATTTCCATATACATATCTAGCATAGTCATAGGCGCAGACATTGTAATAGATTTTTAAGGATCATATCTCACATAGAAACCTATTATGATTAAGATTAGATAAACCCACATTATAGAGTATGATTCCAAATAGATATTCTTTATAGCCAAATTTTCAAGGACCTATATCACATAGTAACCCACTATGATTGAGATTAGATGACCACCCATCATAGGTTATAGTTCTATCTTGATCTATTCCTTAGTCGTATGCATCATAGTAGAGGCCACAAGGTGTTAATTCATGTAGAAATCCACTATGGTTGTGGATAGATGAGCCTTCTTCACAACACACAATTTTAGTTTCACACCCATTGAGGTTGTATATTATAGAGTCTCCATGTATAGATAAGTTAGTGCACCATAGATGGCATCAAATACAAGGAATATTCCTATATAACATGAGTAGTATGGTCACTTTTTTAGTTGGCCATTAGGGTTCAGATAGTGATACAGTAGTCAAGAGGTTGATACATACAAGAGTGATATCTTGCATCCCCTTATACTAACAACTAACATTCCTAGTTACAAATAACCATCCCTAGACAAACCAAATTATCCAAATCTTGATCTTACAAATATCTTATTTTACTAATCTTAAACCAATTCATGTTATCAAATCAATTTACCAATTACATAACAACACAGTTTTACTCACATATGATTCAAAATTAGACATTAGCATCACACTTATCAATATCAATCAAATCACATCCCAAATACCATTTTGAAAAACATATACAACCTCAACATCAATGTCAAATGAACTATTTATAATCAACCATTTGTGTTAAATATACCAATACACTCCAAATAACATAACTTAATACCCATGAGTCAAAATCAAATAAGTATCCATAATCTACCCTAGCACTCAATGGTTCCACACCTCCTTGAGATATTGCATGTCTCTTGTGATTATTTTCTCACTCCAATATCTGATCATGATCCTTACATAAATCCACATATCACCTTTGAATATATATATACTCATCCATGATCCTCATGTTAATAGATCCAAAATCAGGTGGAGGCATCCTATGCCTATCCATCTCAGCTCTCAACTCATTTCTCTAATATCACCCTAAAATATGTAGATGTCACTATAACAACCCTGTCAAATAGATGGGCATGGATACCAATCATAACTATCACTCACTCTATCAATCTCTCCTCCATCACATAATTAGACATGCCATGTGAACTATTTAAGTGTTAACTCAATTATGGTCTCCCATTAATCAGCATCTCTATTTCTTACGCTAGCTTGTGCTTTATCTAAGCAACTCTGACTTCACTTACACAATAAATTATGACACTATGTTAGCTATATAATTTAAAATCAAACTAAATCATAAGTTTATATAAAGTTGAAATGTAACATTACTTACCTCCCATCATCTGTATCAGCTTAGGATCCTCATACTTGAGAGCATCCCCTACCTCAACAAGATATAATGGGGCCCATCAATGACTAGCCTACCATGCATTATATGCATCTATACATCCAACATCATACACATACAAAATATCAATGGTTACATTCCTTAGATCCAAATTTAATGGTGCAATCTTAACCTCAGTAAATCTCACATGAGCTCCTACCCTTGTAGATGCTCACACACTCCTCACCCACACCAATGCTATTAGGGGCACATCCTATGGTACCCCAAAGTATCTAGTCATGTTCTTATACTAAAAGTGCTCATATACCATAGCCCAATAGTCATGTATCCAATATCTGAAGCTCATATATCATAGTTATACTCTATCCTCTACCCACCCAATAATTCCTCTGTAAGGCCTCCATATGATGTCACTAGCCACCAATCCATCTAAAAACTACCTATAATGGTCCATCCTAGAGGATTGAATAGCCAATGTGCTCATCCACATCTCTCCAAATAGTTATGGAGGTGCCCACTTTACCCTTGATAATGTAATTAGTTGCACAATTGCTATATGCTCATAGTCCCAACAATGTAATAAGGTTGCCACACTCACCCCACCATTGAATGACTCCTATGTAAAGCTATAGAGATCCCTATATAGGTGGGCTAGTATAGTCCTCCCCCATGAGAATACAGTGCCATATACTTCCATACTACACATAATCTTATGCATCATGTATGCAATAGATACTCCAATAATATCTATAACAATAAAATATGCCAACAAAATAGCCAACCACTTCCACAAGCACAAAACATTAGACTACACAATGATTGATAGTAACACATCACATCACTATCTCTCTAATGTATATATGAAGGCATAGTAAATAAAATACAAGGATGCATGATCAATTGCATCATCACCCATGTCATCTTATATTATCACTCACTACCCACTAACTGGCAAATGCAATATATGATACACATCTTCAAGAGTCACAGTCATCTCCCTTATAAGAAGTAATAAAGTGCATGTATCCACATCCCACCTCTCACATAAGGTAGTCATTATATATTAATCCCACTAAACTATACTTAGGTCACACACATGACCCAACCCCACCATATCCATAATATCTCTCTCATAATTAGATAATGGTAGCAGCCTCAATGTCTCCATCACCCAACCCCTATGTAACTCGTGCATTCGTACCTTGCCCTAAAAAACACCAAAATAACAAAAATATCAAATAAAAATCCAAAATATAATAATAGTGAAAAACAAATTAACATCATTAAAAAATTATGCCTCTACGACAACAGTGCTAGATATAAGATAACAACATTAGATAGGAGCATTGAAACCTAGACAAGAGCACTAAAACCTAGATAGGAGTGTTAGATATAGGACATGAGCACTAGAAATAGAAAAAAAATTAAACTACTCTTAAAACCCTAAAAACACCAAAACAAGCCAAAAAAATTGATAGAAACCAAACATTTAAGCTTCTTACCAGGGTTACATTGCCACCAACATGAACTTGGGCCACTAACTGCTCAAATTGGGTCATGGTAGGTACTCATCTCCTTGACATTTTTCTCACTCTAGAGCTCAAAATCTCAACCTATTCAATGCACAAATGAATCAAGAATCAATCAAATTTCCTATATTAATAAACTTTTTTATTCAAAATAAGATACCATTTTGCCCATAACTCAAACCTTGTCACTCTATTTTTCAAACTATTTTCTTCCATAAAATAATGACAGTGATACCTTAGACATCATTCAAGCTTCAATATCTTACTATCTTATCTACCTAATATGGAATAAACATATCTATATTTATCTTATACCTAGACAAAAACCTTGCTCATCACCAATATAAAATGTATTCCACTCGTAAATAACACAATCTAAGCAATCCAACAACCTTTCAATCTATTCATAACATACCAACCCTGTTTCAATAACCATGCTACTAGTTATCATTTTTGGCTCAACCCCCTTTATCATAGATTTCATCCCTCTCCCCAAAAGGGGGGAATCATTCATAATATTCCTATTTCTATACTTACCCAACATACCCATCCACTCTCATAAGTGGATACACCATGGTTATTACACATCCAATATTAAAAATATCAAATTTAGCTCAGATTGGATGAGATATATAGTAACTCAGATTATGTGGGCCACTCAACATTACTCAAGACATTCTAGATGGATATACCTTTAGTTTTTAGATATAGTGGTTTAGATTATATGGATTCACAATGATTTCAATATAGATATAGACTTAAATACCATATTTGGGGGCATGTACATGATACACATCTCACACATATAGCTTCATACAATATGACACAATTACATAATCAGATAACAAACTATAGTAATAGTAAAAAGAAAAATGTTTCGGTATCCATTTTTTACACATGAGGCATGAAAAGATATGTCATATCACATGTGGTTATATAGATTACCATATTATATAGATGCATTACTCACATGCCAAATTTGGGGGTATGACACACATGTTCATTTCTTCATCACTCATGATTATATAGATGGAATGAAAAGACATTCCATTCTCTTCTTGCACATTGACTAGAGTTTCATATTATACCTAGTTATACCTAGGTTGTCACTAGGTTAGACTGCATAGCCATTTACAATGATTGGTCCATTGTATTACTCGGATCTAGACTACATGTGTTTGTGTAGGATATAGGACAAACATTGGTTTTTGGCCTATGAGCATTTCTTAGTTCTAGTTTAGATATTGGTTTTTGGCCTATGAGCATATATTTTTTTATACACATTCTAGATTACATGAGTTTATTTGGGATAGAGGATAGACATTAGTTTTGGGCCTATAAGAATTCCTCATATTTAGTTAGATTTAGAAAAGAGGTCAAGCATTTCTCTCCTTCTCCATGATACATGGATTCCATAATTAGATTCAATATAGGTGCCTCCCACTCCATGGATTCCTTCTCTCTCTAGGCACTATTTGTCTCTTCATCCACTTCCCTAGCTAGGAAGTGAGTTGGATACTTGCATCACATTCACCTCCACACATGTAGGTTTAGGTACACAATTTATTTTTTCTTTCTATTGCTCTATTATTTCATTTCATTACATCACTAGAATAAATGGGAAGAAAATATTTACACCCTAAATTGGTCAAAACACCACACATATCAAGTCTTTTCATAGTCCTCTTCATAAGAGACTCTGACTAGAGAATATGATCCTTATTTTCACTAACCATGTCTTTGTTTTTACTTATCTTCTTGTTTCATGCTTTTGTCACCTTTTTCCCATTACCAGTCATTTAGGACCTTTTGACTAGTGATTCCATCTCAACCAAATAGTATTCCCCATGCTAATCTTGTTCTCCCAAGTCCTGAGTCTAAAGGACAAGAGCATTAGAATTGGACTATAGCATCAAACCCTAGGGTGTCCCATTTTTATCACTCTTGTCCTTTTACATTTTTAGCCCCAATGGTCATTTCTCTTTACTCAAGAGGTCCCAAACCCTTCTTATCCCCTCCCTTAAGTTTTGTTTGTCTTTTTTATGTTAGCTAATTTGAATAAATCTCCTAAAATCAAAATAAAGAGTCTCCAATATAAATGACTTCATAAGGCATTTTATATCAAACACTTAGTACTTTGGCATACTAAGTAATTAAAAATTAGTCAATGGTATAGCTCAAAATATGGCATCACACATAGATTTGCATGTTTGATCAAGGAAGGACCTAGATAAAAGTTCATTCTTGTATCTAATGTGCATGTTGATTTTGTACTTTCCCTAAGGGAAAACTACATTTGATTTAAGACCCTAGATTAAGGGTTAATGTAAGTAGTGATCAAGATAGTAAGGGTTCTATATCATGTGATCATACTTCCCCTAACCCAATTTTATTTCCTTTTACATTTGATATGTTTTTTATTTTATGTGTGTAGATAGACCTAGGGTTTTGATAAGAAAACAAGTTATACAATGGTACCTACAAGTGATCGTAGAGAAATAAAGACACATAAAAGACCCAGGAACTGACCACATTAAAATCTAGACCTAAAAATTGATTTGGATAATAGCATAAGAATTGGATTATAGTGTTGGACACCAAAGTTTCCACTATTTAGTGCTCTTTTCCTTTCATTGAATGAAATATAGATTCAAGTTTTTGACATCTTCCTGGTCCTACATAACATTTTTTAGCTTCTAGATTAGTCATCTCAACCTATTTTTTTAGATAAGTCATTTCCTTTCCCCTTGTAATTGTTTTGGTAAAATTAATATAAATATATGTTCTACTATATTTTATTATATTTTACTCCTTAATCCAACCCCTTTATTATTTAGGAACTAAACCCTATTTTCCTAAAAATAATAAAACATGACTAGACTATTCAATTGAAGACAAACAACTTCCTAAAGGATTATTAAATTTTGAAAACATATTCAATGAGGATGATAAATTGATAAGAGATAATGTTATCATGTCATCCAAGGAATGACACTATGATGTGTTCACCATTTTCAAAGATAGGTTGTTCAAACTAGGCAAGGTGAACACTAGAGAATAAAATATTGCCTTCATTGAGCTATGTAAATTATTTATAGACATATTTGCTTAGGAATACAATAACTTGAATGGGTTTGACCCCAGTTTAGCTTAGCTACTAAAGAATTGGAAGTAAGTCAAAACCTATGAGGTAAAAACAAATAAAATTCAACCCCAAGATTGAAATCCTCATGAAGAAAAAGATAGCTAAATTAATTGAATCTAACATTATATTCCCCATCAAACACTCTTCATAGGTAGATCACCTTTTGCCTATAAGGAAAAATAATAGGGAAAAAAGGTTATGTGTGTACTTTAGATATATTAATAGGGTGTCATTGAGAGATTACTACCCCTTTCCATCCATGTATCATATTCTCCAAAAGGTTGTAGGATCACAATGTTTATTCTTTCTTGATGGATACTCAAAGTATAACTAGGTGTTGGTGAAGGAAGAGGACCAACACAAAACTACCTTCATAACTAAGTGGGGCACTTATGCTTACAAGAAGATGTCCTTTGGTATATCTAATATAGGGTCCACATTATAAAGGGAAATGTATTTAGCCTTCCAAAGACTCATAAATGTGATCATGCCCATATATCTTGATGGCATCACAGTCTGCTCCAAGGATTCCAAAGATCAATTGACACATCTAAGGCTAATATTTGATAGGTGAAGGCATTATGGGGTCTCTTTGAACCCAAAAAGGTGCATTTTTCTAGTCCATGAAGGCAAAATTTTAGACCACATTATGTCTAAGGAAGGCCTCTCTATAGACACTATGATGGTGAGTGTAATCATAGATCTATCACTACCCAAACACAAGAAATGACTATAGAGTTTTCTAGGTAAGATCAATTTCATTAGAAGGTTCATTCCTAGGTTTACTGAGTTGGTTAGACCCCTAACTTCTATGATCATGAAACATAAGGAGTTCACATGGATTAGGGAAGGAAAAAAGAGTTTTGAAGCCATCAAATAGGTTATTGTTCAAGCACCCACTCTACTCAACCCTTATTTCTCTAAAGAATTATTTTTGTATGCCTTCTCAACCAATGATATCATATCTATCATGTTGATGCAAAAAAACAATGAGGGCCTTAAATATCCTATAGATTTCTTTAGCCAATCATTGGAGGGATATAAAGAGAGGTATACCTATAATAAAAAAAACATGTTCTTATAATCATTATAAGTCTTAAAATTTTCTAACACATGGTGTTCAAAAATAATATTTATGTCATGGTGGTTCACCCTAGCATCAAGCACTTTATTCTTAACTAATATTTGAGTGATAAAAGGGTAGGTTGGGTGACTATATTCATGAAGTATGACATATAAATTAAGGTCACCAAGTTAGTGAGGTATAGAGGTTTATGTGATCACTTGATAGCAGATGTTAATGATAATAAAGAGGTGGTTTTGGCAATGCATAATGATCATAAAAAAACTACACCTGTACCTTCTTTTAGCTAGACTCAAGACATGTTAATATTACTCCAAATAAGAGAATGCCTTATAGGTATAGATAGAATAAGAAGGAGATATTATAGGCTGCAATAAATTCCTTATGTCTTGATAGATGGCATCTTATTTAAGAAATATATTTATGTGATGCTTTTAAGGTGTGTGGAAACTAACCAAGTTAATAAGTTATTGAATCAATTTCATGACGGACCTATAGGAGGCCACTTTATAGCTAGGACTATAGTATCAAGGATAATGAGAGAATACTACTTTTTAGCAAGCCTATTCAATGACTCCCATGCTTGGGTTAGAAGGTGTCATAAGTGTGCCATATTGATTAGGAAATAGAAGTTAGTTGTCTTTCCCCTCAAGCCCATCCCAGTGGAACAACCTTTCATGCAATGGGGAATAGATTTCGTAGGCATGATACACCCTCCATCTAGTATAGGCCACAAATGGATCTTCAATTTTACATAATACTTCACTAGGTGGGTAGAAGTAATAGACCTTAAGGAGGAAAATGAAAACTTAGCCTTGGAGTTATATGATAGCCTAGTGACCAGACTTGGGGTCCCCTCCATGATCATATTAGACTATGCACTAGTTTTTAGTGGTGAAAAGATAAGTGAATGGTCTCTAAATTATGGAATTTACCTTATTACTTCCTAAAAATACTATCCTTAGAGTAATGGACTTGTCGAATCCACCAATAAGAACATAATCAGAATCATAAAGAGAAATATGGAATACAACTTGAGGAAGTGGCATACCAAATTGAGGATAACCTTGTGGGTAGATATGATCACCCCTAAAAGATATGTTTTTCATTATATATACCTTCTTGTCTATGTAAAATAGGTAAGGCTACCCATATCACTTGAGTTGTTAGCTTTGTAACTCACACACTAGCTTGAGCTAATGGAGAATGATGCCATGGAAGTAAGGATGGATGAGTTGAGAGAGCTAAAAGAGATAAGAGATAATGTTATGTATGATATATGGTCCCATCAAGATTAAGTGAAGAGGTCATTTCATAAGAGATATGTCTAAAGGAATTTATAAGAAGGTGATATTGTGCATAAGTGAGATGAAGACTAAGCTAAACTAGACAAGCACCAAATGTTTGACAACCTATAGAGTGGACCTTACATCATCACTAACTTTAAAGAACACAATGCATTCTATTTGTCAATATTGAATGGTGAATAACTCCATATCCTTATCAATGGGGTATTTCTTAAGTATTATATTGAAGATCACATATATTGTATTTGTACATAGTAGTTAGGTGTTTCTTTTCTCCAAGTATTGTTGCACAAGTGTTTTTTAATCTAGTTACTTTGTTGTCTTGTTCCTTTTTAAGTGTTTAGGTGTTAGTTTCCTTTATTTCCTTATTATTTTATTGGTAAGGTTGAAGTAGTCTTCAAGATATTATAATGTACTAAGTCTTTTTTGATTGTCTAATAGATAATTTCATCTCCATTGATTCATGACTGTTATATATGAGACAATTGGTTCTCTTGACCAAAAAGTAGGTCAACCCCTGGGAGTCACCATTGATGTTGATAATTTTCTACCCTTGGACCTAAAAAGGATCAAATTATTCTCAAAATACTTGAACTTGTCCTTGGTCATCTTCATTAAGTCCTTGAGGTTCCTTGATAGTCTAGAAGAGGGCCAATTGTCCTTAGGATTAGAGGCAACATGTTTAAGTAGTGAGATTATGTCAAAATTCCATGGTTATCCTCATCTCATATTGTTTGAAATTGTATCAAGGATCCATATTATGTTGATTGTGTATAATAGTATATAACAAGTCTTGATGTGGTCTTTATGATCCAAAATCACTCATGAAAGGAAGACCTATGATGTTGCAGGCCATGACCAGTTATGTGTCTATTTAAGCATGTCAAGCACCTATATAAAATAGAAAAATTTAAGGATATTGGATCTAGTATGATGAGGTAAAGGTAACCTTGTTTGAATACTTGTCATATTTTAACATTTTTTTATCAAAGGTTAAGTATTTTCTTTAATTGATATTTCATTTGAGATCATGCATATATTGCCTTCAAGGGGTGTTCAATCCATGTGAATAATATTTTTATGGCACCTATGACATCATTAAATAATTTTTAAGGGTAAAATGTCTCCAAAAGGGTTCCATTTCCATCTTAATATCATTTTAAGGTGGTTTCATATGTAAAAGAGTGTCTTCTTAAAAGTCAAACACCCCTCATTCTCCAAAAGTGTCCCACATGCTTGAAAAATGACCTTTCATCTTCCCTCCATCCATACCATTTGATTTTAAGGTATATTTGAATCCTCATTTCCATCCTCTTGTCCTCTAATGGATTTTAAGATCTCAAACCTAAAAAAATGTAGAGAAATGATGGTTTATAGGTGTTTCCAAGACTTATATAGATGTTTATGGTTAGGTCATAATATGAGGAGGTCAAACATCTTATGGGAGATCCCTTAAAAGAATCATGTAGAAGAATCCATGTTCATATATTCAATAAAAAGGCATACATGGCATCAGGATCTCCATTGATCTCTTGGCAAGCTTACAAGGGCTAGTTTGAGTTGAATGGTATGGTCCATATAGGGGGAGTTAGAGCCCAAGATCTTAGATAGAGGTAGATTCCATAGTGGGAATAAAATTAGTGGTATTATTTTGTAAATCAAATCATTTATCTTTATGAATAGTCACTAAGACCCCTAAGTGGTCTTAATCCCTTTGCAAATCCCATAAGCTCAGTTAGAGGTAGATTTATGAAAAGTTTAATCTCATTATGACATATTGAGCATGGAGAAAGGTCTATATAAGTCAGATGGGTTTCCCAGACTCATCTAAACATTTTCTCATGGAACTTGTAGGGTTAGATCAACACCTAATCTCCCATGGTTGATAGGTTACAGATTCATGTGTTAAGGTTTTAGTGTTTCATGAAGTAGAGCATAAGTGTTATTAGTGAAAAGTTTCCATACTTCCCCCATGTTCCTCACATATTTCACCTAGTCACCATTTGGTTTAAATAGATCTCCTTCAAGTCCATCAATGCTCATAATGTGAAAAAGGAGAGAAGTTCTAACTTGACTTAATTATTCTCATGAAAACCCATATCTAGGCTAAAAGTATATGAATGATGTCTTCTTTAGGTTATATGGGTGATTTAAGAATGTGAAGGAGATCCTCTTTCAAGAGAAACAAACTTTCATATGGCCCTCAATACAATCATGCACAAACCAACTCTAAAAGAATCCATGGGTTATTTAGCATGGTTTAAGGTTTCTTAGCATTTTTAAAGGTTTTTAAAGACTCTTAGGTTTCAATTTCTCCCTCAATATGCATGGTTTAGTTGGTTAAATGCATTTACCTTATTGAATACCTAGATGGGGGATGTTTAGGTCTCAATAATTGGTCTTAAATAGAGAATAATGATCCACATAATTTATCTCAAAAGACATATGCTCTACAATTACTTCATCAATCCATTTTGACCTCATAGTGGGATTTGGCTTCCAAATTTAGAACTTCAAAAGGACTGTATAAGACACCTACATGCCTAGATCTTCATGCACAAGCTTGTGTATGAAGGCAATACCAAAATATTTTACAATGCCATGAAACTCTGATGAGGCCATGAGAAAGGAATCCCAATAAAGTTTGTCTATTATTAAGAGGTCAGTGGAATAGTTGGAAAAGTTAGGTTCAATCCCAAATTTCAAGAATTCTCCCAACTCATCACCTACAGCTAGGCCTAGGTAGATGCAAGAAAATATTGTATGATTATGAAGATGATTGTATTGAAAATTTTAAATATGTTCTAAAGAGGTCAACTGAGTTCCTAGTATGGTGTAGAAAACCTTTCTCTTACTCATTTGTCTATCTAAGGACTCCAATTGCATTCAAATGCCTTAAATCATCATCTTTAGGATGATATCCAATTTGTCTCCAAAATTGAGTATAAAATACCACATACACATTGAGGTTGGTGATCAAGAAAATGGATAACATATAGAGGTTATTAAAGGTCAAAGGTAACATAAAATAATTATTAAACAAGCTAAAAAACATGACCCCTAACTCTACATACATAGTTGGCTTGGTGCATATAGGTCTACTTAGTCAAGTTGGAGTACCTAATTGGTTTCCAAGATGAGATATGTTAGAAGTAAAAATACATGTGAAAATGACCCCATAATGGTCATATGGAATCTATACATTTTTCAATATCTTTGAGGGTAGAATACAGATTATAAGAGCTACATAGGTCTAATTGAGCACTCACAACACACAAGCCTATGTGTGTGTGGTTATAAAGAGTGTTTGTTGTAGGTAAAGGGATGATAAAACCTAATAAGGTGTTTATATTTATAATGGGACACTCCATGAGGTTTTTTAAATCCATTGGAAATTAGTAAAAAAGGAAACAAGGCTACTTAGGGAATTGACATCAATTGGCTTAAAAACCTAATATAGGCTAGTAATGGTCATAACAGGCATAAAGGAGAAGAATGACAAAGATATAGGTATAAGACACCATGATAATATGTAAAAGGTTGTATTTTATTATAAAAGGATGCTAATAAGTCTATGAAATCACCACTAGTATCTGTAGGTGGTCTTGTGCCTTGAACATCAATTTAGGCCTATAAGGCCTAAAACCCTACATAAGCCCTCTAATATCCACCTCAACTCTTTTATAAAAATGGGTTCCTAAAGTATGGTTAAGGATATAAAAGGTTGTATGATGATTTTATAGGTATTTATAGAGGTATAATAGGTAGGGGAAGATAAGAGAATGATAATTTGGCCAAAAAACCTTCCTTGAGCTCTCTTATCACAGTCTGCCAACTCAAGATACAAGTTTGAATGCTCACATCTTATAGGAAGAAGTGCATGGGGACTATATCTATTAGGGTAATTTTATTACCCATATCCAATTTACATACATGGTGGAGAGAGATATATTTAGGAGGGTAGAATTAAGAATAATCTTTAAGATTGTGAACATGCCCATACTACCATGGAAAAACCCAAGGGCTACCAACCTTTACTCAAATATCACCATAAAATATGTATGGGAAAAATATATATTAAAGATATTTGAGGTGTTCTATGTAATAAATATTAATGGCCTTAAGTATTCAATCTAAGGTCTGTACTTTATGAACCATCATTAAGATGGTAGGCCACTCTAAACCCTCTAAAACCCTCATGGAGAATCTAATGGTCAAGAAGATATTATTGATGACTCTAATGGCCATGAAACACATTTAAAACATAAATATGACACCTAAAGGTCTTATATTCTCCTTATGCACTATAAATTTGGCATGTGTGGGGTATAATATGTAAGAAATGGCTTACAATGTCTAATTTTGGGTTTATTTCCATAGTTCCCAAGCACATTAAAGGTCATGAGTGAGTAGTAAGGAATATTGGGCCTATGTAGAGGTGGAATGGTCTTCAAAAAACCATTCTTGAATGCCTATAGTAGTATAAACAAGCCTAATGAGTAGATTTAAACTTAATTGAGGAGATAACCTTCATTTACATTAAGGGAAGAGTATTACAGGTCTACTCACATGGTGAAAAGGATTTCTAGCATAGCCGCACCCTTGTGTCAACATTTCCAATCCATACCAAGTTCAACACATTCTTTAAGATTCCTAAGTCTCAAGTCCCTCACCCACTAAGAGTATAAGTACATTGAATGGGTTGAGAATGGCATGAAGAGTGGTAGTTAGGTAAGTAATGAACATGTTTAAACATGTAAATTCCCTCTCATAATAGGTACATGACCTCTTGATAAATTTAAAAGTGTAATGTATCAGTTTCAATGAGAATGGTGTCTTCATGGGGTTAATTATGGCCAAAAATAGGCCATAGACACTATAATTATATGCCTTGAAGGATCATTAAAGTCCACTATGCCACCAAGGCAACACATGGGAGGATTTATGGGACTATTAATACCCCATTCGTATTTGTAACTACTTATTAGATGAATGATGGTCATCATGACCTATACACTACACTTATATGCCACATTCTCCTTTTCTATCCTTCTCATGTGCTATAAGTTGGGCTTAGAAATCCATTATGTGCATCCCTCTATTGGGTATGAGAAAGTTTTACCCATTTGTATCTTTCAGCCTTTGATCTAACACAAAGATTGATTTATCCTCCTCTATACTAGTATCTAGTGTGTTTCATGTTTGTTGATATGCATAAGTGGTTGATACTTTTTCTCCCTTTGCATGTCCTTACCTCTCACTTAGATGCTCATGAATTATTTTTATGTAGGTTGCATGGTGTGTGAAGGTGCCAATGATTGTGTTTGTAGTGAATCTTGATTAATAGTGTCTTGAATCAGGCCTCTCACTCATCATCCTTAGGTCATATTCATTAGCATAAGCTCCATGTGAATTATTGATGTGTAGGATTCCTTTAGAGAGAGTGTGTTAATAACCAATTTTTATCTTGTTCATAAATTTTTTTGAAGGATCAAGTATAGGAGTCACAACATAATGGTGCATCACCTCCTATATTTTAGGTTTTATTTCATGCTTTCTTTTACCCCTTTTCATTGGTAAAAATAAGTATGGTTAATAGTTTAACTTAGGTAATGCATTAGAGAAGCTAGCCCCAAAACTAGAGATTCACCTCACCCAATAGGCTACCCACACCTAGAGGTGATTCCATTGTATCAGATGGATGAGGTAGGTTTGAAGCTCCTTTGATTTAGGGAGAAATACACACTAATAATAACATCATCTTGGGCATTCACTCAATATTCCCCTCTACTTGATCATCTAGATCAACTTAGGGACCTAGAGAAGTGGAATATACTATGACATGGTACCATCCCACTCACATGAATTATTTTTTCCTACCCATTTTGTACTATTCATATTGAGGCCATAAAGAAGTGGGATCATGATATGTACCATGATCCCATTCACCCAGGAGGTTGAAGGCCTAGATCTATATCCCAAGTATTCTAAGGGGAGTGAAGTCTTGAGGGTAGGATAATTGGTAGCTCTTAATTAAATCTTGACCTACAAGTAGACAATTAGTCATTATTATTTTAAATTTAAAAAATGTGCCATTAGAGCTTAAACATTATAAAAATTGACTAAGTATAAAAATAAAAGAAGGAACCTTAGTTACTTTAATCTCAAAATAAATAAAATGAATAAGTAAAAAATTAAAACACTAAAAACATTTAGCCATTTTAGCATGATCTTAAAGGAGAAGTGAATCCAAATGGATAAACAAAAATAGCCCCCATTTGTCAAGTCTTAGCTCATTCAGCCCAAATTGAGATAAAATGACTAAATTTCAAGGATAAAATAATGCATAAATGATTAGTCAACTTAAGTAATGGAAATAAAAGGCTAAATTTTGAGGGAATAGATACAAAAAATAAAATCTAAAAATAGATAAATAATTTTCAAAGTACCAATTCTAATTTCCATTTTGATGGTTAAAATGGACATCAAATTTATTCCAATGAAATTCTAACACAAGCACCCACATGTTGTCCAACTAGTATCTTATGCCACACATAAGTCATTCACTCAATTAGATCATGGTTGAATTTTTACTCAAGTTGATGACCTGTAAGCTCATAGTGAAATGAGATCTTGACATGTGTTGAGATCCTATTCACTTGAGGCTTAATAGTAAATTTTTAAAGATATAGATCACCCTAGGGGCCTATATGATAAGATCATGCCACTTGGCATGATCTTGGGCATCTAGATGATTTAATAGATTAATAAGTGTAAAGGATACCTTAAGGTCCCAAGGAGATTGGATCATATAACATGGGGTGATGTCACCCATTTGGGTGTCTAAGGTCCATTTAGGGAATCAAGAAGGCATAGGGAAGGCAAGGAGATGAGATTGGGTCATGTAGCACCATCCCAGGCACCTAGAGAATTGAGGTAAAAATGGATAAGGAAAAAGAGTTATGGGTAAGTGGGTGAGTGCCATGTGGTATTTGTTCACTTGTTTGAGGACTTGAGAGGAGATTTCAGATGGTCATTGGCCCATGGTAAAAGACACATCCATTAGAATAAAATATGAATGTGAAAACAAATGACTAATTAATCTAACTCTAAAGAAACTAAATCCTGAGACTACCTTTGTAAATACTTGGACAAATGCATAATTACATATCCAATATTAGTTTTTTTTATGAAAAGACTAAGTAAATAAATGAACCTATATAATTTCCTAGTCATTTTATATGGAATCAAATCATAAATATACCAACTTAGTAAAATAAGTAGTAAGTTTCTAAAATAGTCAAGTAACTTATAGAAATTTGAGGTGAAATGGTCTAAAAATATGAATTTTAATGTAGTTTAAATGTGATATAAAACATATTAGGACTTGTCATATGTAATCAAGCTCAAAATTTTAAATTAATACAAATCTAATATGTAAAATTATTCAAAACCAAAAGCCTGCAATGGATGCTTTAATTTCAAACCTGCTTCAAGGAGAAAATCTAGTGCAATAACAAACCTGCATCTTGTCAAGAATTTTTTTTAATCGGGTCATGACTACAAGAGATTTATACATGATTCAAATATAAGAATAGACCCCAAAGAAAAATAGGTTTCATGATTTTAGTGATGAAATTAGGTCATGTTGTGCAAACAACAATAAATGGTGACCCTACTGAAAAATATTCCTAACTATTTTTTAATACTAAAACCCTATCTATAACCCATAATCCTTGGTTGAATTTAATTCTTAGAACATGAAATATATTATGCAAAGGTAATAAGTGGGCAAGCTATAAGATCTAAATCAAAGTATCATTTTTACTAGTGTATGTGAGTGTATTCATCTCCTTTCTAAAACTTGTAAGGATTAGGTACAACTAGGGTCATCCAACTAGTGAATTTTATCATATAAAATATATATAAACATAAATTCACTACCATAAATGTATATATATCCCCAAAAAAATATCCTCTGGTCTCACACAAAGCCTTGCTCTATTACCATCCAAGTGTCCATAATGCTGGTAGAGGTTGCTTAAGTCACCCAAGACTAAGTATTCTAAATTTGATTTTCTCTTTTCTAATTTATTTTATATCACTTTATAATTTTAATTAACATTTAAATATTGGTTTGGGGCCCTCCATGGTAAATGAAGAGCATAATTATAAATGTTTCACCTTTAGACTTTGTTACAATAATTTTATCTAGGCAAGTTTAGGAATCCTTGAAGTGTTATTTTTGTATAGGTCTTAAGAGAAGGTATTCATGAATTATACAACCCTTTTCCAACTTATAAAAGATAAAATCCTTCATAAAACAAGAAAAGAGCTACAACTTTTAGAAGTGAGTTGAAAATTGGATCCACTGTCACAAAAATTGTGAGTACCTACACATCATAATACCATTTGTGTCACTTACTTGAAAACCAGTCACTTTTCACCATGACATTGATTAAATAAACCATAAGACAAAATACTTAGTAAAAATTCCAACAAGAAAAAAAAACAAAAAAATTAAACCTAAACAAAACAAAAAAAAACAAAAAACAAGGAAGGAAAAGCAATAAATCAAGGAGAAATTATTTTCAAAATGACCCCAAGGGAGTTTAAGCTTGAAAGTAGTGTTTTAATAACTTTTCATTAATATTAAATGGACTATACTTATAATAAATAAATAAAAATTTATAACATTGAGATAAACAACCATGGTACAATTACTTAATCAAAGTTTAACATGGAAATCAAAGTAAGATCCATAACTATGTCATAGCCAACATAAGAACTACACTGAGTCATAAATTAATAATGACTTCATTAGGAATAATTTTAACCACTTAATATTAAGATATAATTGGGTCATTAAAGAAACACTCATGCATGCCTATTTGCTTACTTCAACATGGCCTTCTCAGTAAAACTTGTCACTAACTTATACACTTACTCGAGTACCTACATAGGGTAAATTAGAAAATTTAAGAAAATAACTATAGGAAGTAAGATAGATTCAAAAAAATTATTGTCATACTAAGATTTCATAATCAATGTCTAAAAAATACATAAGTAATAAGGAGTATCCATGGAAAAAGACTATTTTCCAAAGTAATGCAAAGTTTTGGAACACTTTATCAAGTTAAAAAATAAAAAAAAGGACAAGATTGACATCCTGTTGGTAGGTAGATTAAGGTTAAATAAAATTTTTAAGTGTAATAATTAATATTCTTAATATTTTTAAACAACCATGCTTATGTTCCTCTTAGGAATAATTCCTTTTTACAACACAAGGTTTATCTCAAGGTATGGGTCAAAACATTCCTGCTTAATGATCTTGTTAAGTTAAGTTAACCCTAATAGTATATAAAAACATACATAAAACATAATTTTTTTAATAGTCATGAGTTCTTGGAAGTTAATTCACTTTTATTAGGTTAACCATTAAGCTCATTATAAAATAGATTAAACTACATCTTAGATCAATGTCCTTTAGACCAAGCATAACATTATTGTTTAATACTTTTGGTTAGGACTTTATCATTCCTATCTTAAATCTATTAATTTAAAATTAATGATTATAACTCAATCATTAACCTTTATCACATCCTTTACATTATAATTAAATACATTAACTTTTTATTATTATAATGATCAATTCTAAGTGTGAAGTAGATGACCATCAATCACAACATGCCTTGATTGGAATAACCATTCAAGTTTAAAGTATTTAATGACTTAACCATTTGCAATCTTATTTTATAAATTATTTGTAACATATGTATAAGATTTGAATATCATTATAATTATCTAAATTATCAATTGAATATACAAGGTTGTCCAAAACAATCCTATCACTTCAATAGTGATATAATAGTTTCCAATTGAAATGTTTGCCTTCTAATAATCCTTATAATATATTTAGCTATGATCAATTTTATAGTTATTTTAATTTAATCCTTAACAAGGATTCTATTAGTAATTTCATCCCTTCGTATCTTAATATAAATATTATGTTTGTTGTGGTCCAATTAAAACACCAACTCATAATTACAAATGATTACATTCTTAATAATACTGAAAAGAATCTTATTGAATAGTATATCTTCACAATGTAGATTTTGGATATCAAATTCTTTATATAGATTTAAGGTTAACATATCACATTGTTTGTGATTAGGAAGTAAATTAAATTATATATTAAGTATATCAATATACTATATATATATATATATATATATATATATATATATATATATATATATATATATATATATATATCATACTTTTCAACTTTTTGTATACTTTAAAAAACACAATGCACATATAGTTCCTCACAACTAAATATTATAATTTTGATTCAAAAGTGACCAATTACTATTTCAACATCGAACTAACTCGATGCCATCTTCATGAGATTAGAAGATAGATAAATTTGAATAATCAATTGAACTTCACGAACATATATTCATAATATAAGATAGCTAAATGAACTTACACAACTATTCTAATAAATGAATATGCATTTTTAATCAATGCATAACCCCTTGAGATTCCAAACAAGATTTTATATATAGTAACATTCAATACAAGTAATATAAAACTAATGAATAAATTATATTAATTTGTATAGTTTTAGGTTCACGTTATCCATATTTCATAGCTATAAATGATAATTTAATGAAAGTAATTTATATTTAAATGGATCAAACCAATAATAACCATAAATCCACCCTAAATGTTTATAATCATACATAACAACATAATAGATAATTTGATATTTATAAAACCAAATATAATCATATTATAATTTAATATGCCTATACTAACCTAATTATGCAAACATAACATTAACCTTATATCATGTAAATAATAAACATCAATATAATAAATGAATTAAATTATACAATAATGAACCAATTCACTTTACAATAAACTATCAAATAATTCAAACAAAATAAATAAAACAACCTATATTCCACATGCAAATCTATTGAATCAAATTCCCACCTCTCCAATCCCAATGAGCCCAACTAGAAATGGCCCAGACCAACCCATCCATCAGTTGGATGTAATTTCAGCTAGATTAAAGAAGTAAGGTATAGTGTCATCCAAGCTTGACTTAACAAAACAATGATTAAAACATTTAAACAAGACTATTTACATTCATGGTTAATAATAGTAACACCTTCATAATTATTCAAATTATTAAAGTTTGCTTAGAGCATTCTAAGGTTGATTATTAAGAATGTAATTTATGGCATTGCACCCACAAGACCCAATTCAATATTAGGGTACAACAACAAAAAATAAATGTAATTATATTACTTCTAGTAACCACAAATACAAACAACATTCTTTAAATATCTCCATATAAGTAAAATAAACCTTAATGACTCAAATAAATTTTGAGAAACAAACCAAACTATATACTCAAAAACAACATTACAAAATTTTCATGGAAATAATATTATGTAAGTTTAAATATTCACACAACTATTGAAAATAAATTCAACCACACTAATCAAATGAAACAATATTGAATATCATTAAAGTGATCAATCAATGTTAACCAACAGGGTCAAATAAAACAAATCATGATGGAAAGATCCCAACATCATTATCAATAATTGGAAATGATAATAATGATTTAAATCACTCATATGAATGTTTTGAGTCAAACCAAATTTAAAAAATCATGATATAACCAAATCATCAAACCAATCCTTTACCCAAAGTCAAACAATCATGTACATAATCAACATCAAGTGACTAAGAAAGACTTATATCATATATCAAAAACCCATGACGACCCAAAGTAAATACCCTAGTTGTATCAATAAAAATAAAACACACTATAATAATATTTTAAGGAAAAACTAGATGATATTCAAACCCCATATATAACTCATATTTTTCTTTATATTCTTCTAGGGCAACAACCTAAAATGCATAGGCTAGTGTTTATTCACAACAAACAACCCAAATAAAACTCATACTGTAAATCTAAGGTTCTAAATCACAACTAAGATTTTCCAAAAATAATAAGAACCCATAATATAATATGTGCAGACATAGCCCTAGATGACTTTTAAAAATAATAATGAACTTCCATAAAAACAAAAATATATCTTCTCAACATACACACAAAATTTATTATTTGCATGCCATGGTTGAGGCCGTATAACTTTAAAAATCTATTATTAAAATAATAACAACAATCTAAATTCAAATTCAAATTCAAACCCTATATGGTTTTAATAATGCAAACAAGCCACTATAACACTAAATTTTTCATGCCATGGAATAATATAATGACTATAATCATTTTCAAACAAAAACCTAGTCCATACTAGCAAGGTCAAATTATAAACCCACTATTAGTAGAGGTTCTTGATATATCATCAAAACATGCTAAGAACAAGGATAGTCGTGTGACAAACTCATAGTAGAAGGCTTAATTACCAAGGAATTTAAAGGAAAAGAACAAATGGAAGATTTAAATTGCATTTTTATCCTACAATATAATACTAATGAAAGTCAATAGTAATTTAAACTATAGTTAGAGAATTCAAAATAATTCAAAAATGAAATAACCATAAATATACATAATGAATCATACATAAGGAACAAATAAAGAAACCATATAGGTAATCATAACTAGTAAATATATATTTATCTCTTCTGAATATGGAACCCCTTCTTATTAAAAATAATAGCATATTTATAGGTGTTTACATATCTATGAATTTCTAACTTATGTCCAAGCTTGGAACCAAAAGGAGTATCTTTGTCTTCCAACCTATTACAACTTTTTGAGAAAAGGACAAAACAAGCTAACTTACAACAACATGAGTGTACTATGCATAGATGGAAAATAATTACATTTTGCAGTTTTATAGTACTTATATTCTTATACTAACACTTTCTCAATCTTAAATTATTATCTCATCCTGAGACAATGTCACAAAGCGATCTAACTTGATCTGATCATAGGAACTAGAAAGGAGTGTTTGGATCTAGTAGGATTTATAATAATCACTTACGGCATCATTTATAGTTTTCACCTCTTACACACTAATTAGATACCCTTTTGGGTTTTTAAATAATTAGCATACCAAACTACCACCCTTTACAAGTTTTCAATATGCTAGCATAATTAGGTGGCCACCCTTTATGAATTTTCATCCATCTTGGCCCTACTTATCAAACTAAGTCTTTCCCAATCAAAATGGCATCCCAAAATTTCAAAAAATTACAGTGCACATCACCTAACTAGATGGAGGTGACTGGATGAATATGGAGCCATCACAAATGTATCCTTGGGCTATAGTTTTAGATCCTTCTATTGAGAGATGATTTTCTAAGATTACAATGATGAAACATAGGTAGGAGTGTTGATGATATGTTCAATGAAGTTAGTGAATGGTTGTAGATCTTTCTTGTAGGCATTCCAATCTTGTATGACTTCTTGGATTATCCTCAACAATGTGCACAATTGGGTTTGATAACCTATAAGATATGAAATATTATTTTTATTATTATTATTATTAGTGATGATCATGGCTACCTTAGTGTTTGAGACCCACATTTGAATCTCACTACTAAGCTAATCTATTTTATATATGTGCCTCTGCACTTGAAGTCTTACAAAAGTATTCTGCACAATCTAACTCTATTAATCCAAGATGTTGTCCCTTACATTATCTTTAACATTTGAATATTCTTGAAACTAAACATCCATCTCCTCCATTTTTTTGTGGATCGTAATTATTTCCTTAGTAGTAGTGGCCTTGGAAAAATCTAAGTTCGAATGAGCCAAAGTTGTGTCTAGTCATTGCTTCCAATCTATCATGTTTCATACAACCTACTATGTTTGTATCATAGAAGATTCAAGAATGGTATGTTATTCTTCCAACATATTGATGAGTTTCTTAAATTATACTTTGATGCCTTATCCCAAGTAACTGAGTTCCCATAGCTTTTGCATAATGCACCAGTCAATTATTAATTGAGAAATGAGTGTTTTCAAGCTATGTTAGTAAAAAATTACTTGATAATTAATGAATCATGTGACCAATACTATGTAGGTGTCTTGAATGATCTTTTTAGCTTATTTTAAGTGGCCTCAAAGCTTAATTTTCTTTGTTTTGAACTAATCAACCTCCTACTCCAATGATGCATCCTTTTTCACAATCAATTCTTAAAAAGTGGCATCACCCTCAATTAATTTGACAATGGTAAGTGAGAAACATCCAAGGATGCTTCTTGCCTTAGTGGGATCATAGAAAAAGTAGTTGTTATTGTTGTTAGGCTAGTGCATGACATGTTTTTAATATGAAGAGAAAATATAATACACCTTATAGCTAGTATGGGAACATCCCAAGCCACACTCCTCTAGAAGGAAATGTATACTAATGAGCATGTGCCCCTTGGGTGGTGGAGTCATCCTGTGGTGCATTTTCTTCTTATGGTTCTTATTCCACCACATCCTATTGTAAGTTCTCTTATGGTTCCTCTTACTGATGTGGTTGTGCCTCATCTTCCCTATTTGTTTACTCCTCTACTTATTTATATTATTCTACTTCCTTCTACTCTATTTTCACATCAAGTGTAGTAGCCTTTTTTAATTCCATTTTGGATTTTTAACGTGCTTCATGTTGTGCCTATGCTTTGGCTATGTATTCTTATTCCTCTTTGTCCTTTTGGGCCTAGGATTTTTTCTTCTTAAGGACCTTAGCTTCTTGTTTTTTCCTATGTGTATCTTCGTCAACTTATTATTGAGTATCAGTCACATTAGCTTAGGATTATATGCATTGAGATTCTACATCTATATCTTATTTTTTTTTCTATGCTTCTTTTGCATCAACTTTCTTGGCTACATCTATAAATTCATGTGTCTTTTATGGGTCATCAATAGATCACTTTCAAAGAGCCTCTATGTTATTGACTATTTTATTAGCCTCAGCTTCTTTTGCCTATATTTGTGCTTCATCTTGATGTTATCACAGAGCTTATTATTGTTGTTATGCCTCCTCTTTCTGATGTTTCTTCTAATCTTGGCATATGCATCATTTTGTAACTCTTGTTACTTATTCCCATGAAACCTACTATTCCACTATTATTGGTTAATCTTACACCAACTTCTTAGTATTTGTGAATAGGTCCTCCTCAGTTGATAGTGTGTCACTTTATATCATAGTGTCTCTATAAATATATGACTTTTTCTTGCCTAGGGTGACCAATCTTCACTTGGATGGTGGTGAAGTTGTAGTACGAAATTGGTATGCCTATTACATAGAGGGATTGTCCTAAAATGTGAAATATATAACTTGTTCCTTTAGAATATGTGACACTTGAGTCTCTCATTGAGTTTTCCTTTATTGGATAATTACTTTTGGAGGGCTCTTAGCTAACAATTTAAAAGGGTCAAAAGTAGTGAAAGTTTCAAATAGTCACACTTTAAAGAAGGCACTTCAAATAACTAGGTAGTGATCTTCATACACTCAGCCTCTTGTCCCATAGTATCCACTATGATGCAGGAAGGGCAAGGTGGGATTTCAACCCACATATTTGATGGCACCTTATTTTGCACTTTAATTTTGCACATAGATTTCTAGAAAAATAATTCTTTTTCATCTTTATTTTCATATAAATCACCATCCATGTCTTCAATCATGACTTGGTAAACTTCCTTCTCATCATTTCCCATTTATGGCAAGTCACAACTACTCACAATCTAGGGAACCTTTGAATAATCAATCCAAGTCACAATACTATGTGTATTTTGCCTTTATAGAGGAGAGGTTGTCATTCAATTAGGGCCTTTCACTTTCCCTTTTGTGGTTGTAATGTAGTGGCCTCAACTTATTGCTCTAATGGAATTGTTACATTAGGGGTATTGTTTGTAGTGGTGTGGATCTCTTAGCTATGTAATTTTTTTTTGTATTACTCTACCCTTGCCATGGCCCTATCAATGAAATATGGTAGAGATAAAAATAGTGAATTTAGCAACTCATTAATCTAATTCTTGATCCTTTTGGGTAGCTTAATAACAAATGCATGTTATCCCAAGTATTACATGACATCAAGTGGTACTCAAAGATGTGTTGTGATGATCTCTAGGATTTTATCCCACCATTGACTAGACTTAGCTAGATAAGTAAGGGTTCCCCTTCTTTGTGTCTAGATCAAATTCTAAAATTGTTATGTAGGCCAATAGTTGGTGTCTAGATGTACTTATTTTTTAGGGACTTCCATTATGTGAAATGAAATATAAATATGAAGAAATGATACTAGAAATTTTGGTTGAAAATCATGTAAACTTTCTCAATGTTGGTGGTGAGCTCCTATACAAAGAACTTGAGATAGTTAAACTACTTATTGTGATGAATCATCATATGCACAATGTCAATGACACCCTTAGTTTCTTGGTTTGTAGGCTGAGTTATTTTCTAAAACTTGTGGGTTATGCATTTATCCATAATTCACATAGGTTAATCTAGGATGTCTTTGATGGGTATGCCATGGGATCCTCAGGCATAGGTGCCTCTAACTTCCTAAATAAGTAGAGGTGCATTTGATTTTTAAGGTGTAAGAGAGCCTCCTCTTGTAGGCATCCCAATTGATCTAGTCATCACTAGTGTGTTGATCACAATAGTTACATTTAGGGAAAGATAGATGTTGTCATCATTATACTAGCCATGGAGCAACTAAAAAACCTCACCCATATCATTGAAATTCAACAAATATATCAGTCACTCAACATCTATATTGTGAAATTGGTGAAACAACATGAGAGCTAGAGGTTGCACACCTTGTATAAGGTTTGAAATGAAAATTTTCTTTTTGACAGCTTAGATAAACTCAAATAATTTAAGATCATGAAATTTTGTTTATTGGAGTGCAAAATTGATGCCCATTTCTTCTTGTTGTGCTTTAGACAAAGGCATGATAAGTTTATATCACTTTATTTGATAATGTGATCTAACTAATTATTTTGGTGATGAGTAATATATAAATTACATATTATCAACTCTATATACTTAGAAAAATGTAACACTCTTTTTTTTATAGATATGGGGTTTTTTGTGTGGCCCTTAACCATGCAGATGATTTTGACCACTATGGATGCTTTTGACTAGAGCTCCAACCGGTTGGGGATATAATCAAGGGCACAAATATTCAAGTACATAAGTATCAAAATTAACAAAAATGGCCATAACTAGCTTGAGAATGCCAATGAATAGCCATAACTAGCTAGAGAATACCATCAATGTCCATAACTAGCCTAATACCAATGATCAACCATAACCGAGCTCCAATACAATCTACGATTTGAATTTGGGTGGGACTTGTATCAACCAAGTCACTTTACCAACTCACCCACATCTCATTGGTAAAAAAATGTATCACTCATATTTAAGCTTAGATATTAGAATTACTATAAGTGTAAAATGTGAATCTGGTGCTTAATGAGTTACTTGTATAGTTTTGTGTTGATTGATTTTATCTTGAATGCCTTATTGAGATGTCTTTGGAGCTAATTTGCATTTAATTTGGTCATGATTTATGTTGATGTGGCATATTTTTCAATCTATCTTTAAATATCAATGGTTGTTATCATATGTGATTTGATACACCATTAAATATGTTTATATTTGTACTTGAGTAGTTGGCTTATGATGGTGATCAATTACCAATTTGAAAGGTACTTTATCCTTCAAACCCCATATTTGGTATTAGTTACCCTTTATGACCATTAATTTTGTTAATATCTTTCTTGATTTGTCTTTTTAATACATTTCTCAAAATTTTATCATTATTCTACCCATTTGATGACATCAGCCATAACATAAAAAAATTTATCCATTGGAAAATATTGCATGCTTCAAGTCTTCTCATCATTCTATTTAGTCTGGTGATATGAAGAGATCTTCTAATATACACATGCACACAAAAAAATAAAGACACCAAAAAAGCATGATAGAAATTAAAACCTAATCTACCTAGTGATACTCAGTACCCACTCATCTATAGAAAGAGATCAAGTAAGATTATTTGTAGTATAGCTTAAGCCTACAATCATTTATTTGTTATGGTAAGAAGGTTCCCTATAGATCCCTCAAAATGATTGTTCCTTATTGTGATATCTCATGTATAATATATGGTCCTTTCTATTTAATATTTAATTTTCCTAAGAAGGATCTAAACCATCATAAAATAATTATAGATTTTTCTCCTAAAATTCCTTGAATTGTAGGTTTCTATCATGCCAATATTTTTAACTTTTCTTGTAAGCTTCCTATGTCCAATACGCTTTGTACCTATATTCATCCATTCGATTTAGATCCAAAAGTCTATTTGTGATAAATTAATGATCACTGAGTCACATAATAAGTGCAATTTGTAGGCTTGTACCAAGTACTCCATGGGCATGACTACTTCCAACCTATAAAATGGAGTAAAACTTGTAGCATGCTTGTAGTGCATTCTATAAGCCCTTAAAATTTCATGAATACGATCCTCCCAATCACCCCTTTTCACATCATAGATTTTGGTTAGAATTTTTCCCAATATTTTATTATAATCTTTAGGTTGTCCATTAGCTTGAGGATGGTATGTGATTCTCTTATGATGTGAAATCATAAATACTTTAGTGAGAGTTTTTATAGTGTTATTCAAAAAAATGTGTTCCTTGATCACTTACCATCTTGATGGGACAACTAAAGCATGTGATAATATTTTAATATAAGAATTTTGTAGCATCTTTGTAACTATAATTAGGTTTCATAATAGCTTCCACCCATATAGTAAAATAACCAATCATAATAATAATATATCTAGCCCATATGTGCTTGTTTAGGGGATTAATAGGACCCATAAAATTAATGCCCCATTGTTCAAAGGTTATTCAACAAGTAAGGGATGCAATGAAATTTCATCCCTATGATTGGGATTTCCCATTTATTGACATACATCACAATGCTAAGCTAATCTATGCATATCTTGAAATAAATTGGATGATCAAAGCCTACTCTGTAAAAAATTTCTCATAGTGGTATCTTCTACAAAATTACCTTTTATGACTCCCTAATGTGCTTCATGAAATAGCTGAGAGTGTTCATGTTCCAAAACCACCTGTGTAGAACTTCATCCTTCCCCAAGTGATATAAAAACACTTTTACGATGCTATATGGTAAGAGTCTAGTCATAAACTACTTCTTGTCCCATTCTTGATAGTGTTCATGAAAAACTCCTTATTTGAAGAAATTGGCAATTTCTTCAAAAAATTTAGGTATCACAAATACATGAAATAAATGAGAATCTATAGAATCCTCTTGTAGTTATTTTAGATCTTCCCCATTTTTAATTAAACTAAGATGATTTGGGCCTACACTTTCTCTTCCCATCTTGGCATTAATTCTAAATTAGAACTCTTGAAAAAACATCAACGATCCAAAAAATTCTTCCTAGCATTGGCTTATTAACCAAGATCATAGCACCTAGTGATCCATAAAGAATTCAAATGGGGTTGTAAGAATATAATTATTGAACTTATAAAGTTTTAACATTGTCACATATGCTTTTATTTTAGTTGTCATATAAT
This sequence comes from Torreya grandis, assembly GCA_037957365.1. Classification (NCBI taxonomy): domain Eukaryota; kingdom Viridiplantae; phylum Streptophyta; class Pinopsida; order Cupressales; family Taxaceae; genus Torreya; species Torreya grandis. The sequence goes on from JARHVA010004031.1 coordinate 702,486, forward strand.
TATTTACTACAATATACAACTTTCTACTTAGGAAGTAGACAGGGTGATCCAATCTATCATCTCTCAGTTGTGCAAGCACAACCTTGATTGTGATACCTGAGGCATAAACATGCACATGGAATGGATTGTTCCAATTTTTAAAAAATAATATGGGCATAGTGACCAATCTTTTTTTGAGATCTATAAATGCCACTTAGCATTATGATGTCCATAAAAATTGTGTACCTCTTCACGATAAATAGTCAAGCATAGAAAAAATAGTTACATACCCCTTAATAAAATTTTAATAATACCTATATCTCTATGAAAATATCACACTTCATTAGAAATAAGTGGTGGTGGCATGATAACAACAATTATGATCTTATTTTGATCCATTAGAATTCCTTCACTGCACACAACATGGCCCAATAAAACCCCAAAATGATGAAAAAGAGACACTTATTAAGATTTAAGGTGATGCATAGAACTATACATCATTATAACATCAATCTCAGCTTATATAAATGATCCTTAAACAAATATAAAATATACCAATCATCCAAGTAAAATTCAATAAAGTCATGAATAAAATATTTGAATGCAATCACCATGGTTTGAGAGAAAATAGCTAGTGCATTCTTGAGCCCGAAAGGCATAAATTTGTATGAAAAAGATCCCTACTTAGTAGTGAAATTATTCTTAGCCTTGTCCTCCTTTGTGATTGGTATTTGATGATATCCACTAAACCCATCTATGAAAAAATACACCTTATGTCATGTGACTATGTATAATACTTCATTTGTAAAGGGGATAAGAAATGGATCATTTACACATGTGTCATTCAGAATGCATTAGTCACCACACAGCCTAATTTCTCATGTTTTCTTTGGTTTCACTACCATAATACTTACTTATTCTTCCTTTTCCACTAGGTAAATTTTTCCTATGTTTTGTATCCTATATAGCTCAACCTTGACTTTAAGTTTCATATTAGGATTCATCTTAGATGGTCTCTTCTTGATAGGCCATGTGCACTCTTTTAGTTTGATATGCATTTATCCTAATTATGGATCTACCCATTAAACTTCTAAAAATTTGGTGGGGAAGACATCTTGGTAACATCTTAGAAGTTACATGCTTCTAAGACTTCTACTATAGTCAACTAGTCCCTAATGTGTGTTAGTTTGGGAGTCTCCTCACTTCTATTATTATTGACATACTTTTTGAGTGGTTCTTTATAGATGTGCCATTTTTATTTAGAAATCAAATCTCATATCATTATTTGTCCTTCCTTTTATAGAATTTTCCAACTTTTCCTCCTCTATTTATTCTATGACTGGATCTTTGAGTGACTCAACATTCTATTATGGTTCAAATAAATCATCTATATCTAGATGACCATCACTATCATAATCTTAAGTTTCTTCCTCATCATTTATTTTATGACATGGTTTCATAATATACTTCTCTTTCATCTTAGTAGTTTTGTACATGTGTAGAGTTGTGTTTAGATTGTGGGCTGAATTTTACTATATAGAAGACTTAGTAGTGGGAATTAGGTCCTCTATACACCCATGACATATAAATTGTTTTATTTTAGTAATTAAGTCCTCTACATTCCCATGACATATAAATTATTTTATTTTGAACAACGCATTATGTACCAAAGGATTCTCATCCTCAAACACAAATGTTTGTATGAAATCACTCTACACCTATGCCCAATGCTTTATTTCCTCTTGTGCTCTTGATTCATATACCAATATTGTGTAAGGGGAGCCAACGTACAGTGTAAAATATAAAACCAATATTTTTATTCCATACTTTCTATAGTCTAAACTTCAAAGCATCTATGTATGTGTAATTTAGGGCATTCACCCTCTTGAAAAAGAGGATATTTACTTATGACTATTTATAGTAGATGAAACTTGTTTATCATTAGTTCAAAACAATCATCCTAAGAAATATGATCTTCCCTATGAATTTACCACCATGTTGTAGCAACCCCTTTCAATTCATAATTCAAAGCACTCACCCCTTGACCAATTTTAGGCACATGTACTTGTAATCACATAATAGACTGATTTATAACCTTTTTTGAAAAGTAATGAGGTAACTATCATTCATGTATAAATACCATTCTCATTGGTCACATCTCATGATCTCTTTGAACCCAATTTAGTAGATGTGTGTCTGAATACCTGCTTGTAGATGAAGCTATTTCCCATGATAAAGTACCTTATTTAATAGGCTCTATATAATCATGTGCATGGGTTTCTACTTGATACAAAAACTCTATTTTAGAATGAGTAGGATATTTCAAATACATAGACTTAAAATTTTCCATCTCAATTTGATAAATCAATTATTGGTTAATCACTAGTTTAGGCTTCAACAAGTTAGATGTTTTGATTTACTTAGTAAGTAAAGACTATAATTGAGGTTTAGCCTTTGTATAAATAAAAGAGCATTTAGCTACATGTAAATCCTTTAAATTATCCTTATTATTCACCTTCATCCATCTATTTTATTGATAAACATAAGGATAAGTAGGTTCTACTGGGATGATGTATGGTTTATGCACCTTGTTCAATGGAATTGTTATGATTTTATCTCCTTTATGAGATTTTATTTGATTCTACACATTGTTGATAGTATCTGACCATCATATGCCCATTTCTTCCCAATAGAAATATGATAATGTGTCTTGGTTATCTTCATATTAATGACCTAAAAGTCACCTCATAGACTCAACTTTGCAACTTTGGTGTCAACATATTCTAAATGAATAATAGGTTCAACTCTCCCATAATCTGTTAGGTTGAGTTATTAGACTGTAGCTCAGTACTGGTCAACCAATAGCTTCCCATGTAGACCTTAGTATCATGTTGACCATGCTTCCAAAAAAAATGGTATTTCATAACCTATGATTTTAATAACCATTCATGAATCCATAGCTAAAGGATTTTTAGTTTTTACATACCATACCAGCTTCTCTATTTTCTTCTTCCCATGTTGTGCACATTTCAATAGATTATATAATAGATTTGTATATTCTGAGAGATTTCTTCATTACAAAATGTGCTTAATATTTTGATTAAATCTATTAATTTAGTAACAATTATATATTATCTCATTATATGCATAATTTTTCCATATATTTGTGCATCTACAACCCCAACATCTCATTCAATGTTTTCTTGATGTTGTGTCTTTTTCAAAACCTATGTAGTCTCATACATCAATCCCTTTTCAATAGCTAGATATAGGTATTTATCCTACCTAAAATTATGAATTACTTAATCATGTGGAATTTAAAGAGGAGGCAATACTTACTCTACATGTTTATGTCTAGTGATAGCATGCATAAATGCATCCTCCCTTGGTTGCAAATTGACCATATTGAAATTTTGCACAACCTTTTATTTTCTCTATTTTTCCAATACTAGAAAATATTTTGTATCATGTTGATATGATACTATAAAATGAATAAAATAGGACCACATATGTGAATTTATCAGGACTTTTTTTTACACATGATTATATTCTCCATATAGATAACACTAGAGTGGAGTTTGTTGGTAATTCTTTCCTCATCTTCCTTGATAACCACTATAGTATCCACCCTTATAACCTCCTATGTAGGCACCATGATGTTATGATGTTTTCAAACTTTTTTTATGTTGAGTATTATCACAACCCCCATACTATTTCTAAGAAATTGGTTGAGTCCAACTAGACTATATTTGTTGAGTCATCATAGGATTCCAAGGTACTATATATTAATATTGTGGTGATGGTATCAAACCTGTCAAATGAGAAGTCCAACTAGCTAGGCCTTGAGGTTGGTATTGTGGTGATTTTAGAATCCACTAAAAACATTTTTGGTGCACACTAATCATATCAACCTCTGGGCTTAGGATTTCTTACTTCACTATAGACACATACAACATAGTGACTACGAAAACATTTTTTATGATATCTAATTTTAACCCCTGTAAAGCTCTAAAAATTTTATCATCATAGTTCAAGGATTTACATAAATTACAATACAAGTTTTATGGATTATTTACATATTATTTTAATAGATGAAAATATGATGTTGCATGCCCTACTACCCTACATATCTCACAGAATTGTATTTTGCCTTTGGGATAATCATTATGATGATGCCCTTCCTTGCCACATTCCATGCACCATATTCCTAACTTGGGTTTATCTCCCTCATGATATTGTTACATTATTTTCATAAATGCTTGTAATGTGTTATCAATCTTAGAGATGGATATTTAAGCCTTGTCATATTTTTCAATTTATTCCACCTTAATAGCAACAACTCAGTCATCTACTTTAGTATCAAACTGGGTTTAAGATATAATAACCTAGATTCTTATTTATAGTCCTTCTACAAACCATGAGGCCTTATCTTTGACCTATGAGTAAACTCAAACCTATTCATGACATCTAAAAATATGTGATCATAGTCACATACTAGCTATCCTAGCCTCTGTTAAATTTATAATAGATCTTGGATGGTCTAACTTGTGCATTTCTTAATTTTAAACTCTGCAATAAGTAATTCTTTCACATATTTTAGAGAATTGTGATTAATATCTATATGATATATAAATTATAAATTTATTCCATTCAATTCTCAAATCAATTCATATTTCATTAATGCTTTGTTAATAATACTTTTGGTCTATCATTTCATTTGACAGGTGAGTAAATATTGTTTAGGGTCCGTAGACCCATCATACCATGCTAGATTTATAAAATTTCCCAAATGAGCCATATTTGGATTATGAGTCAAGTATTTTTTAAATTTGTTTCATAATTATAGTAATTTTTGGTTACGATCTTTGCATTCTTATTTTTTAGATTAAATGATGTACCTATAAACTCTTATCTGATATAAACCTTGATTTCCTACATTTTTCCCCTTTATTCATTCCTTATTAAACCTATGACTTTCAAAGCTTTTTGAATTGATGTTGTCTCAATTTCTATTCCCCATCTATGAACTTATTTTGAAAATGGTTGTTCCCAACTACTAAATACTTGACCCTTTTATAAGAAACTACTTTTGATATAAGAAATATTGGTTTGGGGGGATTTGTACCTTTCAAGTGAATGATCTTTATCTGCAATGTCTTCTCTCTTAAGGATTGAACTTATGATTTTTGTACAAATTTGTCCTATCTCTCCATGTAATAATTAATTTTCTTCTTTCTGTAACAACCCTTTTTTGTAAATAATATCTACAATTAACTACTAGCTTTTATACTTCTACACTATTTTCATCCTCATCTTCACACATCACATCCTTTTCTTGCTTGTCTTCCCTCTCTTCTCTTTATCAGAATTTGTCCACATATTTGATCTCATCTCTTCTCATCCTTTGTTCATCCTTAGCTCATCATTCATTTTTTCTCTCTCATCATTCTTTCCCACTCTCCTTTTACTACTCTACTACTACTATTTACATCTACCTGAGTACCTTTCTATTTATTCCATCTATTTTTTGTCATAGTTCCCATTTTGAATCAGACTCTTTTTTTTATTCTTCTTCTCTCAAGTTTCCATTCTGGATTTAGGTCCAATATATATCTACTCATCTACCCATCATTCATTGTCTACTCACACATATCCCCATAACGTTTGAAATGACTACTCCATATTGGCTAGAGTAGACACCATGACCTTTTCCATAACCAACATTTTAACAAGAGTAAGTAGTCACTATAAAAAATTTCTTCTAATTCATTTGATAAAAAACTATTTCATAGCTTTAAAATTTATCTATGTCACATCTCATTTTCTCTCTAAGCCAAATAACTTGTTTAATCTATGGATTATTATGGTTGATTAGTGAATAACTAATATTTGATTAATATTGATGACATATGTTGATTATGGGATAGTTATGTTACTTAATTTACATGATTAGTTGTTATGAGTTAGTAGTAATTTTATATTTTGTACTTTGTGATCATCTTTGATTATTATACAACATTATTTTTATGGATATATTAATGTTTTGAGCTAACTACCTTCATTATCATGAGGTGAATGCAAGATAGATTCTTCCCTCAAATGATGATGGAGAGAGAGTATCATTATAGAGGGTGGTTAGATGGAGACTTTTGGGGTCATCAAATAATGAATCAATAAATCCTGACACACACCACTGAGTATATCATGTTTTGTGATTATTTGATAAGGATAGCATAACATTTTTTATGTACTTTTCCTTTAGATGATTATTATTATGCTCTCTAGTATAATATTGATTTATGATGATTATAATTTTATTGGTTATTTGAGCGATTTCATTGATTGTGTGATCTTACATATCTTATCTTGTTTGGCTTAATGAGTGACTTTATTTATGTTTATTTATCTCACTTCCTTAATATGTGTGGTTGTATGGTAAAATAGTATGATGTTGTGATGGATTCGATAATCATTACTTGATCTATAAAATTAGATGATAATACTTAAAGATTATTATTATAATAATTATATTACAAAATCAAAAGATAAATGGCTTTAATTTTAAAGAGATTAGATTTTTCTAATTATTTATATTCATAATATATAAATGGATATATTTTAATGTAAATTATTTGAGGATTTTAGAAATCATTGTAATTGTTATATATATTATATAGAATTCAATGCAAACTCTAGTCTTGTAGCATTTCGAAGTAATATTAATCATTATTGTGTTAGTCGTTACATGTAAAATACATTAGCCCATGACTAGTTTAAAGTCTTGCATAGAATATAACATAAGTTTGTGACTTATGAAACTAAGGTAGTCGATGATGGATTAATCATTATCATGTAGATTTGTTAAAATAAGATAAAATGGTTAATTAGGTATTTTTTAAAATAAGCATCAAGAATGATTAGTTCACTAATCAATCGTTGACTTTAGTTGAGCAATATTAAGAACTAATTTTGGGGTTTGTTATGTTTTGCATGGAGATGAACTACAAGATTGTTAAGCTATCTATGCATGAAAAATTGGAATGAGATTTATCGTCCATTAATGATGGATTAGTAGAAGGAAATATAGGAAGCAAAATAAATAAAAGAGGTAGTGGGTCTGTGAACAGGGGTACACACAACATATAGGATGGCTCAAAGCATTTTTAGAGGATAAAATAGAAGTTAGAGAATAGGTTAACAAGTAAAAATAAGAAATTTGGCTCAGATTTCTATGACATTATTATGTTTATTAGGTTGTTTTTGTATTTCAAATTATGAGTGAAATATTGAAATGGGTTTCTTTGAATGTGTTTGGTTACTAGTTGCTTTGTTGGAATCATTATAATTATTGTATTATATGTGGTTCCCTATGGAAGGCTTAGCCTCCACATAACCCAAAATTCAAACTAGAGTAACCTAGGAGATGGGGTAGAGTCATTGAGTTGGCTATGGTTATTGCTAGGTTTTTATATAATTTTGTTCTACTAATCTCTAAACTATTAGGAAAAACTCTAATATTTGAGGATTTATTCTTATGGGTATATAAGTATTATGGTTCGTATTAGTTGATTCAAAACATAATATTTTATATGCATTTGGATATATGAAAATATAGACTCAAGAATGTTTTTTGTATAGTCATTCATTTGATAAACTAAATCAAACTTTCAAGTTAAATTATGGGTTCTCTAGTGTTTTAGATATATATACACAAATATATACATGAGTATATAATAGTTAAAAACTAATTAAATATATATATAGACATAATTGTAATCAAATATCTTCAACTATCCAACTTCATTAAATGCTACATACATACATATATATCAGTATTAAACTATTATCTATATTGGTGACAATATAGATAATAGTTTAATACTATATATATATATATATATATATATATATATATATATATATATATATATATATATATATATATATATATATATATGTATGTATGTATGTATGTATGTATGTATGTATGTGTTTATGTGTGTATGTATGTATGTGTGTATACATATATATAGATACATATACATATGTATTGACTAAATATATATATCAATACCTATGTATATGTGTGTGTGTGTATATATGTATATGTATATATGTATATGTATATGTATATATCTATATGTATATGTATATGTATATGTATATATATATATATATACATATATATATATGTATATGTATATATATATATATGTATGTATGTATATATATATATATATATGTATGTATATATATATATACATACATATATATATATATATATATGTATATATATATGTATGTATATATATATATATACATACATATATATATATATATATATATATGTATATATATATATATATATATACATACATACATACATATATATATATATATATATATATACATACATACATAAATACACACACACACACACATACACAGAGATGTGTGTGTGTGTGTGTGTGTGTGTGTGTGTGTGTGTGTGTGTGTGTAGTCGATGGATAGACTTATGATTGTTTGTCTGTAGTAGTTTTTAATGATGAAGTTATTATTTGGATTGGGTGTATGTTAGGTTTTAAACCCTAAACTAGATTGTGAAATCTTTTATTATTCATGATGAATAATTTGTGGAATTGGTATTTTTATTTTCATAGTCATTTGGGTAACTAGGGTATGGGTAGATGAAATATATGACTATAGATTGCATTCAGTCTTAGGAAAGAATGTATACCAATGGACTTTTAATGAATTATGTTAGAGTTTAGTTTTAGTATAAACATTGCTCCTACTAAGAAAGGACTATGTAATGATATTATTTTCAATGAAATTTACATTTGGACATGTATTTTTGAACTATGTACGAATTTTCATAAACCAAATAGGGATTGGGTATACAAGTTCCTTTGCATAATTATATTGTTTATTTAGTTTTGTGTTGTAATTGTCTTATACAGCCAAAATTGGGATGATACAAATGACACCCAAGCTGGGTAATAAATTATGTATTATTATTTATTTTATATAACCACGCCTACATTGGATTAAAGGAGATGGTGTTTCATCTATTTGCTTTTTTGAACTGTATTTATTGACTAGCTTGAATGATAGTTTGGATGTAAATTGTTAAATAGTTTAGATGCAGAATGAAGTAATGGAGTTTGATTTATTGAATTTTGTGTATTTAATTATCACTGTACATGAATTTTAGAGTTTATTAGAAAATGTTATGGGGCCTTTGTATGTAATTTGAATGTATACTTCGTGTATATAGTAAACTATAAGGCAAATTATAGTGGATGTCAACTTTATAGTATATTATATAAACGAAGTATGTATAGTGTAATTGTATGTATGTATTTATATAGAAATATTTATTATACATACATTTGTGATATAATGGTTATATTTTATAATAATGAAAAATGAATTCTTTTTTATATTTAGTTGTATAAAATCATTAGATATGTTAAATATAAATCATTCAATGTATTTATGAGGTTAAATATAGAACAAAATTATATGTCATGGATTGGCTATTGTTATATGCATAATATGAACAATTATATAGCTAGGGTTATAATATTATCTTTTGGAGAAATAATATTATAATTTGCTTAATGGATAAGGTAACTCACTATCTAGATTTTCATTCCTAGATGGTGTGTTATATTGAGGACTATTTTTACATTATATTTAATATTTATGATAAAATAGATACTTGGATTTCATTCACTTCATCTGATGGATTAAATAAATGTTTATGATATTATTTTATTTAGCATATTTTTTTATTATCTAATGTAAAATATGATGAATGAATTTATTTATTTATGTATTATTATTTATTTTTTTGAATCTTGCATTCATGACCCTCATTAAGCATTGGATGGATTCCACTGGCTTAATTAGTGTCATCAATGCAAGATAAGGGGTAATCTGATCAAGTGGTGTGTATGATTTGATTGATCTTAGATGTCATTTATTACTAATTTTTTTTCCAAAATCATGTGTAATAAACATTTTCATTTCATATGTTGATATAGTTTTCATATTTGTGTGATATCATATTAGAATGGATTTTTTTATTGTATACATTATGTGTTAGATATCTTTGACAAACATGTTTTAGTTTGTTACTCTGGATTCTTTCACTATCATTATCTACCCATCTATAAATAGAGGGTCATACCGTTGTTTTGTAGATAGTGTGTAGGATCTATGGTATGTGATTGGTATGGAAAAACACTTAGATGATGCTCTCCTTCCCAATTGGATTAATATACTTGAGACTACGCTTGATATTACATATTGATACTAGAGCCATGGAGACTCTGCTTAGAGGATCTTTGTATCATGTTTTATCATTTAATATATTTTATGTATTATTGAAAATTTAATATTTATGCATTATACTTCCTACAGTAGAGGCTATAATATTATATCAATTATGGTTGAACTTGTATTAGATCATTTATGTTAAAATGTAGTAATTATGGTTATTCAATATTATTCATGATTTTTATATTTGTTTATGGTGATCCTTAGTTAAGTGGATTAGATATAACTTTGATGGTTTACTAAATTAATGTAGTTAGTTAAATATCACTAGTTAAGATTTTTTTGTGATGAAATCTAGATGTTGAATATGTATATTTAATTTTTTTTTTAAATATTGAAATATTATGGTAAAACCCAATGTGGTTGTTATAATATATCCTTGTACTAAAAATTTAATTATGTATCCATCTATAGTAGTATTAAACCAATGGTCTATCGCTTACATCTAATTAGCTTATATCCTTTAAAATTGGTCTACCTTCTCTTTGGTCCAATTTATAATTTATATCATCTTAGGTTAGAAACAATAATACTCTAGCCATGCTAACCAATTAAATAGTAACCTAACAAATCACACTAGAAGATTTATTATATTTCACCATAAATGTGTTCTTAAATAATCTCTTGAACCATATAACTAGTCCTAGTTGACTCTTCCTCTATAAAATTATATATTCTTTAGTCCATCCATTTCTTTATATCCCTCTATCCTAGTAACCATCTTAGCATAGCTTCCTCCAAATAAGTTCCACACTAACTACACCATTTTTAGTAGAGGTTCCTGATATAACATTAGAAAATACTAAGTATTAAGATAGATATGTGATAAACTCATAATAACATGCCTAATTACTAAGGAATTTAAAGGAAAAGAACAAATGGAAGATTTAAAGTACATTTATTTTTTGTGATATCATACTAATGAAAGGAAATAGTAATTTCAAAAATAGTTATAGTATTCAAAATTATTCAAAAAGGAAATAACCATAACTATACATAATGAATCATACACAAGGAATAAATTAAAAAACCATAAAGGTAAGCATAACTAGAAATTTATATTGATATCTTTTGAATACGAAACCCCTTATTATAAACAATAACACACACACACACACACACACACACACACACATGCTTACATATCTATGACTTTCTAGCTTCTATCCAAACTTGACATCAAAAGGAGTCTTTTTTTCTTCCAACCTATTACAAATTCTTGATAAAATGATGAAATAAACCAACTTGAAACAACATGAGTGTGTTATGCACATATGGCAAATAGTTACACTTCATAGTTTTACAATCCTTGTTACTCTTTTAACATTAACTTAGAAATTTAAATACATTACGTACTTACAAAACTAGTCAAAAGAATGCAAATAATGGTCAATTTACTTATTTTTCCTTGCCTCTATGAGTTTACATCCTTTTCCATTATGTATGAAAAAAACTAGTCAACCCCTTAAAGCCAACTCAAACCACCAAAAAATACACAAAAACTCTTGAATGGCCAACAAAATAAATATCTTACTAAAATTCAACATCTGAGAAAAACTTATGCAAATAGTTTCATTCTTATTTCCCTTGACTTCCATGACAAAATTCTAGTAGAGTTTCCCCAAGCATAGAGCTTCCAACATGCATGAAAAAATGACCAAAAAGAACCCTAATACATTTGAGAAGAGTCTTGACATATTTTTCCTTGAATGGTGAGCCAATGCCATTAAACTAAAGTCACAAAAAAACCACTTCAAATAATTTTAGACCCACGATGGTTCATGGCCCTCATGACCTATCCAAATCCAAGCTAACATTTGGTCTAACTAAACAATGTATGCAATAAAAGTCCCATACCACAATAAAGACCCTTAATAAAATTAAACAATAATGACAAGATGAATTCAAACATTTTAAAATGCCTTTAAATCATAACAATGATTAATTAATTAAAACTAAAATGAAACAAAACTATGACCAATAATCTAATCACCCAAGAATTTAAACATAAAACAAGACTCCATCTATGAATAAGATAGCATTCAACCAAAAAATCATTGTCAAAAAACAAACAAGTATCAAATCAGGCTTAAGAATTAAAATCAACAACTGAGTAAACCAATCAAAAAATAAGGAGTAAAAACCAAATAATGATAAACTCATTAATGAAATCAATTCCAATAAATGATAACATTCATAAATATAAAACATGCATATAAAAATGATTTGAAGCAATCAAACTGGTCAAAGCTCATTTTTCCATTTTAAATTCATTATTTTTTTTCTTTCACTTTCTTGACCTCACCCGATTACTCAGAGTCACATCCAACCTAGTTCATATATGGTACCTACAATTATAATAGACCATCAATAGTATTTCTAACTCATTAATCATAAAAATCCAATGTTTTAATGAAAATCATATCAAATAACTATTTAAATAATAGTCAATAATGTATCAAACATAGATAATAGAACTATCATCACAATAGTAATCCAAATATTTGTCTTGAATAGTTCATAACTAAACCATAATAGTAAGTGAAATAAATGTAGTGTAATAGGGTCATGACATCATCCCCCACTGTGAAGAGAACCATCTTGGTGATCAAAATAGCAAGGATAGTGTTTCTTGAAAAGACTATTATCTTCCCAAGTAGCACTTATTTTAGACAAAGGATCCTATTGAACCAAAATTTTGGAAATCTCATGATTTTATAATCTAATGTTGTGATAGTCTAAGATTTTCATTGGATCTAACTTCATCTTTTCCTCTTCTAAAATTTAAATATGAGTCCAATCTAACATATGATAAGGATCATGTATATACTTTCTCAATAATACAACATGAAAAACATCATAAATTCAAAACAAATAAGGAGGAAGGGCTAGTTGATAGGTAATAGGACTAATCTTATCCAAAATTTTAAAGGTTCCTACAAACTGAGAAGCTAATTTGGATGAATTTTTAAACTTAATCTTTTTTTTTTTGCATTCTAACATAGAAAACTTTGTCACTGTCTTAAAACTCACGTGACAATATCTTTAAATTAGCATAAGTTTTTTTCCTATCAGAGGCAACCTTTAGATTTTTCTTTTTTATTTCCACTTTCCTATCATACTCTTAGAAAATAGTAGGATCAATAATCGTTATATTTTCTAAACTTTCCTAGCTAAGTGGAATTCTACATTTACATCTATATAAAGCTTTGAAAGGAGCCATTTTAATAATAGAATGGTATGTGTTATTGTAAGTAAAGTCCACTAAGTGTAATTATTCTTCTCATTTACCTTGTTGATTCATCACATACATTCTTAACATGTCTTCCACAACTTGATTTAGTCTTTCCATCTGGCCATCCATTTTTAGGTGATAAGATGAACTAAAATTCAATTTTGTTCCAAAATTAGTGGTCAAAGTTTTCTAAAAACTTAAAGTAAAAATTATTCAAGAAAAATAGGCCAATCTTTTGGAGGCCATAACTTTTGACCCGTATCTCTATTTGAGCTCGTCCATGCACCAAAGTGACCATCTCATATTGAATTAATAAAATTACCTAAAAAATAACAAGATAAATAAAATTACCAATAGACCAAGATTATGAACAATAAATTGTATTATTTCATATTGAATGACTTGACATAATTACAAACCCAAACCATGATTAAATAAGCCTAAACTCAAAAATTAGAGTTTACATGTAAAATTCAAAAAAACTAAAATCTAAAAAAAATGTCTATTTTTAGCTGTTGCTTATATAGTGAGTTTCACTTGTAAGTGTGTATGGATCTAAAAAATTTCCTAAATATCATAAATGCTAAAATTAGCCTATGGGATGAAATTCAACTGAAGTTGATGTTTGGTTCTAAAAATATATAATTTCTAAAAATAGAAAAATCTCAAAAAAGTCATTAAACATTAATTTTAGGTAGTGATCATGTTTGGCCTCTAAAAAATATAAAAATTAACTCTAAGTGGATAGATTTTCTTAGGGCAGCATCAAAGTTTTTGAGATGGTCATTTTGGCAAGTGAAAGAGCTCAAACAGAGTTATGGGTCAAAAGTTATGGCTTTCAAAAGATTGGCCTATTTTTCCTGCATCAAAAAAGTTTATCTCTATCATATATAATAAATTCAAGCATGTCATGCAACCATACTAATTATTTCATAAACTATTCAGTTGGATGTGATTCCATCTAGATGAGAGAAGTGAGTAAGGTACAATGTCAACTAATTTTGACTTAACAAAAATAAATGATGAAAACATGTAAACAATATTATTTACATTGATGGTTAATAACACTAACACCTTTATAAATATTCTAACTAATGAAGCTCATTTAGAGCATTCTCAAATTAAATATTAAGAATGTAATACATGGTGTTGCACTTGCAATCTCCAATCCAACATTAAGGTACAACACCTAAAATAAATGCAATTGTATTACTACTACTAACACTGAATATAAATAATATTATTTAAATATTTCCATCAAAGTAAAATGAACTTGAATGAATCAAATAACTTTTGAGAAATAAACCAAGTTATCTACTCAAAAACAACATTACATAACTTTAATGGAAATAATCTTATGTAAGGTAACATATTCACATAGCCAGTGAAAATAAAGTTAGTTGCACGAATCAAATGAAACAACATTGAATATAATTAAATTAATAGAACAATGTTGACCAATAGGGTCAAATAAAAAAATTGTGATAGAAGTATTCCAATATCATTATCACTAGTTTGCAATAATAATAATGAATAAAATCATTCATACAAATGTTTTAAGTCAAACTATATTTTAAAATTCATGATATAACCAAATAATCAAACTAATCCTTTACTTTAATTCAACCAATTATGCAAATAATCAACATAAACTGACTAAGATAGACTTCTAACATGATTCAAAAACCCATAATGACCCAAATCAAATATTCTAGCCATACAACTAAAAATGAAACACACTATAATGATAATAATAATAATAATAATAATAATAATAATAATAATAATAAGATTTTAAGCAAAATCTAGATGGTATTCAAACCCCATTTACAACTTAGATTTTTCTTTATATTCTTCTAAGTCCATGACCTAAAATTCACAATTTAGTGTTTATTCACAACAAACAACCCAAATAAAACTCATAGTATAAATATAGGGCTTCAAGTTGCAACTAGTTTTTTCCAAAAACAATAAGAACCCATAATACAATATGTGTAGTTGTATCTCTAGACAACTTTTAACAATAATAATGTACTTCTATAAAAATAAAAATTTATCTTACTAACATACAAACATGAAAACTATTATCTACATTCCACAGCTGAGGCCGTATGGCTTTAAAAATCTTTTTGTTGAAATAACAACAACCTAGATTCAAATTCAAACCTTAAAAGGTTTTAATTAGGAAAACAATCCACTATAACACTGCATTTTTCATTCCATAAAATAACATAATGACTATATTCATTTTCAAACAAAAACATGGTCCATATTAACAAGGTCAAACTATAAACCCACTTATAATTTAAATGCATTACTTTCTTGAAAAACTATTCAAAATAATGCAAAGAATGTCAAATTTACTTCTTTTTCCTTGCGTCCACATTTTTATCCTTTTCTATGATGAATTCAAAAGACTAATTGACCCCTTAAATCCAATTCAAACCACCATAAACTCTATAAAAAATTGTGTATGGCTGACAAATTAAATAACTCACTATGTAGTTCAAGCTCAAGAAAAACTCATGCAAATAACTACAGTCTTATTTCCCTTAAACGACATGCCAAAATTTTTGTAAAATTTCCCCAAGTGTAAAGCTTCCAACATATATGAAAAATGACCAAGAAGAACCGTAATGGGGTTGATAAGATTCTTGATGTATTTTTCCTTGAATGGTGAGCCAATACCATCAAACTAAAGTCACAAAAAAAATAACCACTTTAAATAATGCTAACCCCATGGTGGTTTGTGGCCCTCATGACCTATCTAAATCCAAGCTAAGACTTGGTCCAATTAAATAATGCATGCAACAAGATTCCCATACCACAATAATGACCCTTAATAGAAATAAATAATAATGTCAATATGAATTCAAACATTTTAAAATGACTTTAAATCATATAATGATTAATATGTTAAAGCCAAAATGAAACAAGACTATGACCAGTAATCTAGTCACTAAATAATTCAAACATAAAATAAGACTCCATCTTTGAATAAGATAAAATTCAAAGAATAAAGCAATGTCAAAAAATTGACAAGTAATGAATTAGGGTTAAGAATTGAAATCAAAAATTGAGTAAATCAATCAATATATAAGGAGTCAAAACCAACTAATGATCAACTCATTAATGAAATTAAATCTAATAAATGATAACATTCAACAATATAAAACATGCATATAAAAATGACTTAAAACATTTAAAATAGTCAAAGATTAGTTTTCTATTTTATGTTCATTCTTCTTTTTCATTAACTTTCTTGGTCTCACCCAACTGCTTGATGTCACATCTAGCTAGCTTATATCCAGACATATAGTCATAATAGACCATTAGTATTATTTATACTATATAAGAGTAATAAATGTAGTAGTAACATTAATTATAATATTATAAATGAAATGAATAATGAATTAGAAACTCATTAAGCATAAATATCCAATGTTGTAATGAAAAACATATCAAATAATTATCTAAACAACAATCAATGATGGATCAAACATAGATTATAGAATTGTATCACAAAACTAAATCAAATAATTATGTTCTAAATAATTAATAACTAAACCATAATATTAATTGAAATGAATGTAGTCTTATAGGGTCATGACATCATCCCCCACATGGAAGAGAATCATCTTAGTGATCACAATATCCAAGGATAGTGTTGGTTAAAAAGACTCTTGTCTTCCAAAGCAACACTTCTTTCAAACAAAGGATCCCATTGAACCAAAATTTTGTAAATCTCATGATTTGGTAATCTAATGTTATGATAGTCTAGGATTTTCACTGGATCTAACTACATATTTTCCTCTTAAAAAACCTGAAGATGAGTCAAATCTAATACATGAGAATGATCAAGTATATACTTTCTCAATAATAGAACATGAAAAACATCATTCATCTTAGATAGAGAAGGAAGAAGGGCTAGTCAATAGGAAACATGACTAATTTTCTCCAAAATTTCAAAGGGTCTTACAAATTAAGGAACTAATTTGGATAAATTTCCAAACTTAATCAAACTTTTCTACAGTCTAACATGTAGAAAAACTTTATCACTGGCTTCAATTTCATGTGGTGATAGCTTTAAATTAGCATAACACTTTTTACTATCAGAGGTAACCTTTATATTTTTCCTTATTGTTTCCATTTTTCTATCATACTCGTGTAAAACATCAAGATTAGTAATAGTTTTATTTTCTAAACTTTCTTAGCCAAGTGGTATTCTACATTTACATCCATATAAAACTTCAAAAGGATGTATTTAATAATATAATGGTATGAATTATTATAATTAAACTTCAATAAATATTTATAATATTTCTATTTACCTTTTTGATCCATCACATACATTCTTAACATGTCTTCCATAATTTGATTTAGTCTTTCTATTTAACCATCCATTTTTGGGTGATAAGATGAGATAAAATTGAATATTGTACCAAAATAGCAATCAAAATTATCCAAAACTTTGATGTAAAAATTGTATCTCTATTAGAGATAATAACTTCTAGCATGCCATGCACCCATAGTATTTATTTTATAAACTATTCAACAAACATAGATGTATCATCAATTAAATATCCTACAATGAAATGACCAACTTTACTAAACTTATCTATTAAAACTAGAATAGTATCATGGTTGCTTATATATTTAATTAAACCAACTATAAAATTTAAATAAATCACAACCCACTTATCTCTAAAACATAATGAGGGTACAACAGTCCTCCTGGATGGAAATGTTTAGCTTTCACATGCTAACATTCCAGATATTTGATACAAAGTCAGCAAGTTTGAGTTTTAAACTAGGCCAATAATATAACCTTTTTAGTTCATGTGTCATCTTTTTGACATTGATATGAGTGAAATAAAATGCTTCATGCACTTACTTTAGTAAAATTTTCTTTGAGTCACTAGAGTCAGGCACGTAAATTCTATTTTTATGTCTAATTAAGCCATTAAAATCAATAGAAAAGTAAAAAAAATCTTTCCTACAGGATCGTCATCTAAATTTACACTTACATCTTGGTAAGACTTATTAGATCATTGTTGTTCCAAAATTTCAATTTTAAATTATTATGAATAATAGACAAGGTAGCAAGATACATGCATCATCTGAATGCATTAGTAACATGAATACCTTACCTATCACATATGATATGTTCATATTTAATTACTTATAAATTATAGCCACCTATGCTGGTGAGAATTCAAATCATCTTAGAAAAACATATTCTAAGATGTGGTGATCAGGTTTTACTTCAAAATGTTTACCCGACAAAAAGTGTTTCCATTGTTTCAAAGCATGAATAATGGAAGAAAATTCTAGGTCATGAATGGTCTAATGTTTCTCACGATCTTTCATTTTTTGTGACTCATAAGCCACAAATGAATCATCCTAAATTTGCATGCCATCCAAGCCTTATTTGAATGCATCAACACATATTTCAAAATTATTGTTAGGATCTAGTAAGGTAACCAACTATCCTCCATATCCCATATAGTTTAATTTAGTTTAGTTTATATAGAGTGGGGAGGTACAATAAGTATAGGTGTTATATTTAATAATTATTTAAGCTTCTAAAATTATTTTTCATACTTAGTATTCTAAATAGCTTCTTACCCTTGTGCTACAAGGAAGTTATTGGGTTAGCCAACTTAGAAACAAATTCAACAAACCTTCTATAATAACCATCTATTCCCATAAAAATTCATACTTTATGTACATTTTTAGGAGCAGGACACTCTTGGATAGATTTAATCTATCAATAACAATGCCATCCTTAGATATTATGTGAACCAAATAGTGTATCTTAGTTTGAAAGAAAGCACATTTAGATAGTTTACCAAATAATTTATGTTGCCTTAGCCTTTACATCACTAAATTTAAATGTTGTTCATGTTTAGTTTCATTATTAAAATAGATCAGTATGTCATCAAGGAAAACTATAACAAACTTGTCTAGAAAATCTCTAAATACACTATTCATTAAATTCATAAATGTAGTAGGTACATCAGTAAAACCAAATGGTATTATCTTACAATCATAATGTCCACATTGAGTTCTAAAAATGGTCTTATGGATGTTTTCATCCTTGATTCTCATATGGTGATAGATGATATCAAGTATATCTTAGAAAAAAAAGGTGTATCCTTTATTTAATCAAATAGATCATCTATATTTGATAAAAGATAATGATTCTTGATATTCACCATGTTAAACATGTGATAGTCAACACACAAACACAAGGTTCCATCCTTATTTTTCACAAATACCACAGGTGCACCCCAAGGTGACACACTTGGCCTAATATTACCATTTTCCACTAGCTCTTATAGTTAATATTTCAACTCCTACAAATATGATATATTCATATGATAAGGTTCTTTAGATACAGGGGCTACCCCTGGTATTACATAAATGAAAAAATTCAAATTATCTTAGGAGGTCAACTAGGTAGTTTCTCTAAAAACACATCCAAGAATTATTATAAAAATGGATATTCTTGAATTTTTATTTCTATCATAGGTGTCATTTCATGCATCTATACAACATGTAATTTACAATCTTTACACATTATTTTCTTTAGTTATAAGGTTAATATAAAATTACATACTTTAGGTTTAAATAAACCTTTAATTACTATCAATTTGCCTATGTCATCACAATATTTAATCACTTTGTTATAGAAATATAGATTTTCTTTATGTTGATGTAACCAATCCATGCCCAGAATGACATCAAAATAACCAATAAGAGATTTAAAAAAAAAAAAGGTTAACTTTGGTCTAATTTTTCTTAAGTCTAATTTGATTTGTTCAAGACACTTAGAGACCATCACCCTTTTACTTAAGTTTAACTCAATATCCAACCATCCTTCAATGTCATAGGATTTAGTTTATAGTTATTCACTAATTTTAGATTAATAAAACTATATGTTGTTCTTGAATCAAACAAAATTGAAACATAAACATCATTTAGTTTACCTCTAAATTTGATAGGGGTTGCCTTAAAATCTAAATTTCTATTATCCACAACTGCATAAACCTTGTGGTTAGTTGATTGACCGATTTCAACTTAGGACAATCCATATGATGGTGATTATCACCACTTTCACAACATACTATAGTCCTTTAAGGTGACATAGGAATGATATTTGCCCCAGTGGTAGGTATGTGTTGACTACTTTGGGTTTGATTTCTCTTAAAATTTGTAGACTTAGAATAATTTTAATTCTTAAAGTTTTTATTCTACCCTTAAAATTTGTTATACCCACTCATACTTTTGGTAAACCTATGCTTTTAATCATATTTCTTGAAATACTTAGGTGAAGGGGATATATTTTTTCTTAGACTACTGCTTATTATCTTTAAAATCTTTCTTGACCTTTTGATGAGATTTTTCTTTCTATTGTCCCCCATAAGTAGATTCAATAGCAACAATTAGAGTCTTAATATTATTCATGTTGACACCATGCATCAATATCTCCTTCAACCCTAGTTTAAACCTTGTAGCTTTAGTCTCTTTATCATCCATATAATTAACATGATGGACCAGGTTTAAAAAGTTATTTTCATACTCAGTTACAAACATATTCTCTTGTTTTAATAGATAAAAATCTATTATTTTCTATTCCTTAAAGTTTAGGTTGAGATACATCTTCCTAAATTGCCTTTAAAAATTAGGCCAAACAAGAGTCATTGGTTAGTAACCCTCTAAGGCTCAGATATCATTCCACCAAAGAGTTACATCTCTTACTAACTGATAAACAACCACTCTTACTTTCACATTGGAGGTCATATTGTGAAGGTAAAATTACTCATGTAAGTGAACCAACCATGCATTATCTACATCACTAGATTACACACATGAAAATGTTGGTGGAGGTAATTTTTTTAGTTCCTTGATAATAAGATCAACCACATTTATAGGATTGTATTGAAGTTATTGCTCACCAACTTGACCTTCTTTAAGAGGAAGTTATTTAGGTGGAACACCCTCCAAGTTATTCAATATTAATTTTTGGGTGTCTAGCTTATTTTGCAAGGCATTCAATGCAGTAAGTATCCCATTCAAGACTAACTCTTAAATAGTATTAAGGTTATTTTTTCATGGTTAGGGGCTCTAATATTTATTCCAAAATTATTGAGAAGAGGTGACTCTCTTTCAATAATATTGGTTGTAAGACCTCTACCTCACCATGGTTAACATTCATTGGGTTATTGTTTTCCATTCCAGATCTCTCTCTCACCATCCTAAGGTGAAATAGATAACAACTTAGTAAGACAAATAACAAGAAAACATTCCCAAAAGTTCCCTAGAGAAGTATAACTTGATTTGATATCAATACATAACAACTAATTTTTTTATAACATTGAGATAAATGACTATGGTATAATTACTAAATCATATTTTAGCACAAAAACTAAAGTGAGACCCATAACTATGTCATAACCAACACATGAACTAGACTAAGTCCATAAATTAACAATGAATTCATTAGGAAGCATTTTAACCACTTAGCATTTGGATAGAAGTGGGTCAGTGAAAAAACACTTATAAATTCCTATTTGTGTACTTCAATGTGGCCTTCCTATCAAATCCATCACTAACTTACATACTTACTCGAGTACCAACATAGGTTATAAAATAGTTGGTACCTAATAGGGTAAACATAAAAGTTTAGCAAATAGTTATACTAAGTAAGATATATTTAAATTAAGAATCATCATACTAAACTTTCATATGAAAGTTCTAAAAAAATAATAAATAATAAGAAATGTTCATGGAAAAGTACTATTTCCAAAACCAATGCAAAGCTTTGGAATAATTTTACAAAGTTCAAAAATAATCAAGGCACAAGATTGACATCCCATTGGTGGGTCGATTAAGGAGGTTAGATCAAAGGTATAGGTGTATTTATTAATCTTGTTAAGATTTTAAACAACCATGATTATGTTCCTCTTGGGAACATCTTCTCTTTTGACAAGACAGGGTTCATCTCAAGGTATAGGTCAAAACATGTTTGCTTAATTATCTTATTAAGTTTAGTCAACCCTAATAGGTTATATAGACACACATAAAAAATCATTATTTTAATATTCATGAGTTCTTGGAACTTAATTAACTTATATTAGGTTAATTATTAACCTCATTATAAAATGGATTAAACCACATATTAGATCAATATCCTTTAGACCAAGCATAACATTATTATTTAATACTTTAGGTTAGGAATTTTTAATTCCTATCTTCAAGGAAGATTTATTAATTATAAATTAACAATTATAACTCAATCATTAACCTTTATCACATCATTTTCATTAAAATGAAATAAATTAACTTTTTACTATTCCAATTATCAATTCTAAGTGTCAAGCAAATCACCCTCAATCATAACATGCCTCGATTGGAATAACCACATGAGTTTAAAGTATTTAATGACTTAACAATTTACAAGATTATTTACTAAATTATTTGTAACATATGTATGAGATTTGAACATCATTCTAAGTATCCTAATTTCTAAGTGAATATAAAAGGCTATCCAAAAGAGTCATATAACTTCAATAGTGATATAATAGTTTCCAGTCGAAATGTTTGCCTTGAACTAATCCTTATAATATATTTAACCTTGATGACTTTTATAGTTCTTTTAATTTAATACTTAACAAGGATTCTGTTAGCAATTTTAGTCCTTCACATCTTAATATAAATCTTATGTTTGTTTTAGTCTAATTAAGACACCAAATCATAATTATGAATGATCACATTATTAGTAATCCTAAAAAGAATCTTGTTGATTAATATATCTTCACAATGTATTTTGGATAGATGAAGGTAACTTCAAAGTCTTTATGTATATTTAAGGTTAGCATATCACATTATTTGTGAGTAAGAAGTAAGTTAAATTATATAATAATTACACACACACACGCACGCACGCACGCACGCACGCATGCACGTACGCACACACACACACACACACACACACACACACACACACACACACACACACACACACACACACACACACACACACACACACACACACACACACACACACACACACACACACACACACACACACACATTACTTTTCAAACTTTTTATATTTTAAAAACACAATGCACAAATAGTGCCTCACAATCAAATATTTTAACTATGATTCAAAATCAATGAATTACTATTTCAACATCCAACTATCTTGATGCCATCTTCATGAGATTAGAATATGAATAATATTGAGTAATCAGTTGAACTTCATAAACAAATATTCATAAGATAAGATAACTATATAAACTTATATATATGGTAACATTCAATCTAAGTAATATAAAACTGATGAAGGAATTAGATTGATTCATGTAGTTTTAGGTTCACATTATCCATATGTCATAGTTTTAAATGATAATTTAGTGAAATTACTTGATATTTAAATGGATCAACTCAATTATAACCATAAGTCCATAATGAATGTTTATAATTATACATAACAACATAATAAATAATTTGATATTTAAAAAATAAAATCCAATTACATTATAAGTTAATTTGCCTATACTAACTTAATTATGTAAACGTAACACTAACCATGTATCACGTAAATAATAAACATCAATATAATAAATTAAGTTAATTATAAAATAAAGAAGCAATTCACTTTACAATAAACTATCAAATAATTCAACTAGAAGAAATATGATAACCAATATTTTGCACACAAATCTATTGAAGCAAATACCCACCTCTCTAACCTCAATAATCCCAACCATCAGTGTCCCTAGTTCACCCCATCCATCAGTTGAATGTGATTCTAGCCAAACAAGAGAAGTGATTAAGGTACAATGTCAATTGATCTTGACTTAAGAAAAACAAATGAAGAAAACATTTAAACAAGACTATTTACATTCAGGGTTAATAAAACTAGCACCTTGCAGTTATTATAATAGTTGAAGCTAATTTAGAACATTCCAATATTGAATATTAAGATTACAATCCATGGCATTGCACCTGCAAGCCCCAATCCAATGTTAGGGTACAACACCCAAAATAAATATAATTTTATTACTAATAATAACACTGAATACTAAATATTTAAATCTAAGTAAAAATGAACTTAAATGACTCAAATAAATTTTGAGAAAAAAACCAAACCATATACTCAAAAATAACATTACAAAAATTTCATGGAAAAGATCTTATGCAAGGTAAAATATTAACATAACTAGTGAAAATAGAGTTAACCACACCAATCAAGTGAAATAATATTAAATATCATTAAATTGCTATATCAATGTTGACCAATAGGGTCAAATAAAAAACATCATGATGGAAATATCCCAATATCATTATCACTAACTTACAATGATAATAATGATTAAAATAATTCATACAAATATTTTAAGTCAAACTAGATTTAAAAACTCATGATATAACCAAATAATCAAA